>WHSA01000079.1:236320-340988 GCA_012931725.1 Litsea cubeba
GGAGGGAGCATTCGGGCGAGCGAGGGGTTCAAGATGAGTAACAGCTTGAAGGCATTGCGGTTCCCCTTTTGCGCTGTGGTCGTGCAGGCTACGAATCAGAGGATCGCGCTGCTGCAGCAGGTATAATTGTTTTGATATGAATATGTTTGTGATGTTTCCTTCTTCTTCCTGTATGTTTTGTTTGCTAATTCTAGTTTCTTTCTAGAAAATGTGATCATGGGTGCATTTTTTTATATTAATTTTCATATATTCAAACTGTTTCCCATCTTGTGTTGGGTTAATTAGTTGATACCTGGTAGTAGAACAAACTTTGAATTGAGAGAGAGAGAGAGGGAGAGGGAATTCAAACCATTTCAATCTCCCATCTTGTGTTGGTTCTATTAGTTGATACTTGGTATTAGTAGAGAGAGAGGGAGAGGGAATTCAAACCATTTCAATCTCCCATCTTGTGTTGGTTCTATTAGTTGATACTTGGTATTAGTAGAGTTAAAATGTGTGTAGATAGATAGATAGATAGATAGATAGGATAGATAGGATAGATAGATAGATAGAGAGATAGAGAGAGATATATTATATATATATATAGAGAGAGATAGATAGATAGATAGATAGATAGAGAGAGAGAGAGATAGATAGAGAGAGAGAGAGAGAGCTGATTTGGCGCACCTCCCACCATGGTTAGAATGTACTGGTGTAGTCTTGCTGAAACAGATTATAGATAGATAGATAGATAGATAGATAGAGATAGAGAGAGAGATAGATAGATAGATAGATAGATAGATAGATAGATAGAGAGAGAGAGAGATAGATAGATAGATAGATAGATAGATAGATAGATAGAGAGAGAGAGAGAGAGAGAGATGATTTGGCGTACCTCCCACCATGGTTAGAATGTACTGGTGTAGTCTTGCTGAAACAGATTATATATGACTCTAATAACCAAACTATGGAATAGATTACCTGCTATCAGGCACAGCTTGCTTAACATGAACACTATGCCTTTCACGACCTTGTGAAAGGGGCAGAGTGCAGAATAAGGATGTGCCATGTTACTTCCACGGTTCTACCACATTGCTTAGGATGATGCTTGGGCTTTCTACCGGAATAATGCAAGATATTGGAGATTTAAGAAGTTAGTTATGTAAAAAAAAACAAAAACTACTTTTTGAAGATGAATTGGTCTTCAAACATAAGCTGTGAGTCTAACTACATCCCCTTCAAAAGGCGAGAATGAAGAAAATGATCAATATATGTAGCACTGTATTTATCAGATGGTTGTAGTGTCTAGTGATTATCTATTATTCTAGTCAATATATGTATAGATTCTTTTATTACTCTAGTTTACTTTACCAATAATTTTTTTTAAAACTTCCAACTTGTGTTCTCATTGAATTTTTGTTATTGTGAGAATGAAGAAAATGATCAATATATGTAGCACTGTATTTATCAGATGGTTGTAGTGTCTAGTGATTATCTATTATCCTAGTCAATATATGTATAGATTCTTTTATTAAAAATCTGTAGTTTTTACTTTACCAATATTTTTTTTTTAAACTTCCAACTTGTGTCTTTCTTCATTGAATTTTTGTTATTGTGTTTTTTATTTTCATTGTTTATTAAAAAGTGCCACTTGTTCTTCCTTTCGTCTTTTTTATTCACAAAGAACTGTAAACTTCACAAATACAAAGCACGTCCGGATTAAGATCCTTGTGAAACTTGATAGTGCAGTAGACTCATATATGTCTTCTTCTTCTTCTTCTTCTTCTTCTTCTTCTTCTTTGATTTTTTTGATATGCAACTTGAACTGAAAAAATGGAAGATACTATGAAGAATAAAAAGTTAGTGATATAATAAGCACTTTTTTTTGAAGAAAAATTGTTTCCACTTGTAAATTGTAGTCTGATGGCATTGCCACCATAACGTGACTTGAAGAAGGGAATTAACAATATTTATTGTATTGTGTTCATTAGGTGGATGTAGTGTCCAGTAGAGTTTTGTCTTCTAGTCTATGAATTTAGTAATCTTTTAAATCCAAAACATTTTCATCTTTTCGTGCTATCTTTGTTGCAATCATCATTACTGTTATAGTTCTTGATATTATTCTTAGGTAAAAAGTGTCAGATTCTTTCTAATAAAATCTCATTTTATTCATCCATTTGACTTTCTTTCATTTTTTTTTCCTGCAAAGAAATACCATCTTGATTTGTTTGTCTCCATAATTTATTTATTTTTTTACTGTTGCTACTATGCACTACAGATTGAGGGACCGAAATCTCCTGAGCAAATGCTTGAAATCCTTCAAAGAGTGGTTGAAGAGAGTGCCCCTACTCTTGTTACTGCTAGACTTGAGGCAGAAGAAAGAACGAATGCCATACGTTTAAGGGAGGAGCAAGATGCTGCATATCGTGCGGCACTTGAAGCTGACCAGGTTACTTTCCACACTAAAGTTCTTGTTTCTTTACTTGGTGGTTTCAGGTCAAACTGCCAATTGTTTTATATACAGTTGATTCATCTGCATGCAACGATGATATTCTTAGAAATAACCTTGTGGCCATTGTTTACTTAATGAAGTTACCAACCATTGGTGCATTGTTTGTCCATCATGACATTAGGCTAGAGAACGACAAAGAAAAGAAGAGCAGGAGCGGTTGGAAAGGGCAGCTGCAGAAGCTGAGCGGAAACGGAAGGAGGAGGAAGAGGCTCTAGAACGAGCAGCTCGTGAGGCAGCAGAGAAAGAAGCTGCACTAGCCAGACTGAAACAAGAAAAGGCTGTGTTGCTGGGCACTGAGCCTGAAAAAGGGCCTGATGTTACACAAGTAATCCCTTTGAAGTCTAAGTCTGAACCTTTTTTTTTTTTTTTTTGAAATATCATTTATGCATCCCATCTTTCCCCTAAAATTTATACCATCATCAAGAATTTTGTAAAATCGTTTTGCCACTGAAAACTTGATATTATGTGATTTTGATATAATAGAAAAATTGTAGAAATAACCAAGCAATGGCTGGGGTTCATGTCGAGTTGGCAGTGAGAAGGCATAGAAGCAAATGGAACCACCCAACCCTTTTTATCATTGGCCGGAAATGTCAACCTAAACCCTAACCTAGTTGGTTCAGGAATTGCCATCCCTATGTGGGATGTCTAGGGACCATGTTGATTGGCTGTGAGTAGAAAATACTCCTGTCAAACAGCCATAGTCTGACATGGGCTTGGATTCTTTCAGCTATATTTATGGGGAGATTACTACACCGATATCATCATGGTTCCCATGACACCCATGATATTCACGCCTTATCTCACGATCAAGTGTCATTGTACCTAATCACTGTAAATAAATGAACACTAGATCTCTTGAAAAGATTCTTGTTTCCCAATGAACCAGATTCTAAACTAGCATGAGTAGGGTTGCATATGATTATTTCTTCTGCCAACATTAACTCACACCCCACCCCCGTTCAATCTGTGAGGGGGCAGAGGAGGTCGTGCTGTGTGTATATCACTGGCCTCGATTCAACTCTAATAAGGTCAAGTTGGGGCCTGAAGAAAATGGGATTAGCTCATAGCTGAGTCTAGATCTTCAATTGAAGTCAGCAAGTTGTGACTTGTGACCCATGCTGGGTACATACTGGATGCAGGCCTACATGCTCTAGTCGGACTGGCGCTCGGACAGGAATATGAACCACTTTCATGTTGAGTAAATCAAATTGGAAAGAATCTGAGCACTCTGATTTTATCAATATTCCACCGGACTGCTTCCCAGTGATTCTAAATGATTGCTGTCCCATAAAGAACTATATATATTATAAGAAAAACACCCCTCCCATTTGGGCCCACTAGGATGCATGATGTTCACGGAAGTCCATTGGATGGAAAGATCTATATGAGACCTACCTATGTGCAGAATTCTGACTCCATAAGATCATCCTAACCCTTTGAACCATAACCCTAAAATTTAATGGTTTTAGAGGCGTCATTTTCTTATGATTTCAATCCAATGGTGAGAAAATGTTGGATGAGTGTTAAATTTGGGCTTGTGAATATTCATATGAGCGGGTGTAGTGTGTGAGGAAAGATTAGATTGACTTAGTGGGCCCCATGACCAAAAAAAGAGGGGCGGAAAAAGGAGCACTTCTAAGAGGCATTTTGGAGAATTACCCTACATATAGGTAAACAAACCCTTCTTAGATTCTTGAAAACCTTATTGACGCGGAAGCAATATATAATGCCATTCAAGAAACTTGAATTTTTGTATGCTAATAGCAATCTCTGAACTCAGAGGATATATAGGCTGGGAATATACTAAATTAAAAGCCAATATTTGCAATAGCAGGTAAGTGTAAAAGGCAGGCGGATAGATGGTCCAAAATAGCTACGTAGCGGCCACATTATCGGCCGTAGCGGTTGGGGCCTCTATGCTCTTTTAAAAATGGCGGTGCTACGGTCTAAAACCTAATAGAGCCAAGCAATTTGAATTTATAATATTTTTTTCCCTATTTCTTCTCCTCAATAGCCTTTCCTATGGTTGTCTATACCCTTATATGGTTCCAAATCACTAAAAAAACTCAAGACCAGTTGCTATGGAAGATTCAAAATGTTTTAATACTTAAAAAAATTCACACCACTACGCATCGCCCACTACGTAGCGTTTCGGCCACTTGCCGCTATGCCCGCCGTAACAACTGCTTTTATCCTTGCTGCAGACTGAAACCTCCACTTTTGTCCTTGCTGCAGACTGTAGATGATAACAGATTCTCATAGGTAAGTAGGCAATCCGACAATATTGAAGATAGCCTGTAGTTGGTTTACCAGCTGATTTAAACGAGTCCCAAACAGTAATAGCAGCTGCTAGTAACTTATTTAAGTTTCTGGCATGGAGGGGGTGTGGCCGACAAGCCTCAGGTTAGAATGGAATTCTGTAATCATCTGACAATTGACTAATCGAGTACCATACATACTATTCTAAGTGATCTCATTCGATCATTATCCCAAACTTTGGGTTCATATTAACCTAGAGGCCTACTATTTTTTTTGTAGTCAGCCCACACACACCCTTGATAAAAGAAACTTTATTAAGTCAATACTCAATAGCAGTCCTCTGGCAACTGCTTGGGACTGGGTTTATATCTGCTAGTAAACCAACTACCTACTACTGCAGTATCATCAAACAGTCTTAACTACGACATGTGAGAATCTCTGTTCTGATCTACAATCAGCTGCATTCTATTCATTGAATAGGAATGTGTTTTCAATTTCAATCTTTTTTTATGCCGAGTAAAAAGAGATTCAAAAAATTTCCAAGACTACCCTGGCTGAGTGGCTTTTACAAAGGATAGATAAGTTGTTTCTAAAAGCATTAAAGCCCTGAACCTAATTTTAATCATTCATTTATTGAAAGTAAACCTCAACCCTTAAAATAAACAAATATAAAGGTAAAGAAGGGTAGAAAATCCTCCACACCCCTTACTAATAGGAAAGGAGTTGTTGTGAGGGATTTGCACAAGTATGGGCTTTGTGAAAATCCCTAATGTTGGATCCCATGTCCCTATTACTTGCTTTCATCAAATATACTGATCCATGTTAGTGACACTGCTGAGAATCAACTATTCTGCTGATGGTTAGAAAGTAATAGAAAGTGATACTTGTTTAATGCCGATATATGTGCTAAAAATGTGCTGTAGCAAATTTTGGAAGTAGTTGCTAAATAAAACAGCAGGTGTTGTGATATATTATAGTCATTTTTTAAAGGGGTACAAGCAGTATCATCCAATATGCTGTAGCTCAAGTGTATGTTAGCATTTTAGGTTGTAATTGCTGCAGGGTTTTGCTGGAGATATCTAAATTGTTGAGCTTGTTAAGTTCTTTTTTTCTTGTTTTTTTAAACTTGAAATTACGTCTGTGCAATTGATGCTGCTTGTTATTTTTTCAGAAGGATGTTTCTACAAAACAGTACTGTGTTGGAAAAACTTTCCCCTTGCTTCTCTTTCTTGTTTCTACATATCAACCTACTAAAAGATTATTGCCTGTGATACAATTTTATCAGGTTCTTGTGCGGTTCCCAACAGGAGAGCGCAAAGAAAGGAGGTTTTGTAGCTCAGCAACAATCCAGTCACTATATGACTACGTTGATTCTCTGGAGTGCTTGAAGGCTGAAAAATATTGCCTGGTTTCTAACTTTCCTAGAGTTGTATTCGGACCAGAAAAGCATTCATTATCATTGAAGGAAGCGGGGCTGCATCCACAAGCAAGCCTATTTGTCGAGGTGGATTCGTAAGAAGCCAATCTAAGCATTATAATTCTCCTCTATCCCGTACTGGGGACTTGAAATGGAAACGTTCTGTTTTCAAGTGCTTTCCATTTTGGCAGGGGATGAAGTTAATCTTTGCATCTTCTAACGAAGATTTCTTGTACTGTTTCCTTTTAGCAATTACCTTTGATGGCAGATGGATCATAGAGGTACAAAACTCTATTATCTTTTTCCCATCGAAAGTCTGACAGATGCTCTCTTTCTAATGATGTCTATAATAATGTGTCTACAATGGATAGTGCTATGGGGATGTTGCCCAGATTCTACTGAGCATCGTAGTGATTACTTTGGCAGTCAGGATACCATTTGAAACTTGGAAATCTATTAGATTCTTTGTTCCTTAGGTCTGTAATGTTAAAGAGAAATTATGACGTCTCTCTTGCTACTAAAACTGCTCTCTCTCTCTCACACACAAATTTAATTGCAGCCTTATCATTGGTATGCACTTGTGGGGCATAAATTTTGACTCAAACATGGCTGAAATGCACGGTGGGGATTTTACTATTTGGCCCGTGTTTGGGCCAAATGTTGGATTTCATTGAGATCAGGCTTGGGTTTGAATTTGCCTATACGCATTTGGGTTAGTCTTGCGTTGGTCCAGAACCTGAGTACTCTTAGTTCTCTCTCTCTCTCTCTTTGTTGGTGCCATGTCTCGAATCCAAGATCTAAACCATCAGTTTAAACCATTGTGCCAAGGTAGAGATTGGCTGAACCTGAGTACTCTACCTTCCCCACAATATGCAGAAAACAAAATAGCCCTTATGGTGCCCAATGCACATAGAGCTGGGTGACAAGGGACTATTGTCATTTGATTCTTATGGGGAGCATCAGTGTTGGAGCTCTCTCTACCCAAGAAAAGGCCTTCAATGACACACAGGTTTGTCTATTTCATAACTGGTAAGAATTCATAGTGAAGGAGGTTTTGCGGAAGGAATATAAAAGAGAGCCGAAGAGTAAAGCATTTGAGGTGGATAAATACATGGGACTAGCACTTTCCTAGGAACTAGGAATTAATTTGCCATGGTGATTGGTTGGTAATCATTTTTACTAAATGGGAGATTATTTAATGGCCCTTTGGGGATCTTCACCTTTACTTTTAGCCCTTTGTAAAGAAATGTATTTTCTACAGATCATAGGAATTAAAACACCACACAAAGGTGCCATTAATTGAATACATGAGCTTGTATGATTTTTATTTCTCAAAATGGTTAAAATTGCAGAAACAAATGTAACTTTCTTGAAGTGACCATCAATTTATCTCCCGGCTAATGGAAAATGAATCATGGGGTGGTGGAAAATGAATATGCAACAACCATGCTAGTAATTCAAATCCTAGGAAAGTGAGGGTGGCATCTACATGACTATCTTAAATCCTTCATCCTCACTTCTTTTATAATCCTTTAGGGCCGGCAGCTCATTTAATTATGAATTCCTATCTTAGGCCTATAACAAGAATGAATTCATGGGAATTTTTAGCAATGCCTTCCTATGAAAGGGGCAGAGAAACTGAAGGATTTAAGTTGAAAATCTAAAAGAGACCATGAAAGATCTCTCCTTTGATAGGAAATAATTAGGAAGAAGCAGAAAAACTTGGGGATGCAAGTTGAAAATCGAAAAGAGAAAGATCTCTCCTTTGATAGGAAATAATTAGGAAGAAGCAGAAAAACTTGGGGATGCAAGTTGAAAATCGAAAAGAGACCATGGGAAATAATTGCAAATTACGACGTAGTGAATAAATAAAATCCTCCAAAAGTTATAATTCCAACTGCATCTCCTGAGATTTGTACCTTTGGAGGCAAACAGGCCTCCGAAATTATTTAAATGATGCTACAAACAATCCACCTTTATTCAGAATGTTTTTATGACCCCAGACAAAGACAATTTGGTGCAACCCTACTTGTGTGAAATTTACTAAATCATAATCTTGAACACTGCCTAAGAGACTACCTACTATGGCATGCTCATTTTAGATATGTCTACGCTCACAGGGACTTATTGTTTTGGCTGTCAAAATGGACGAACAGCAACACGATATCATGGTTACTAGCTGATTCCATCCTGTCATCAAAAGTTCCACTTGCCAACCATTGCTCTCTGTAACCTCATCAAAAGTTCCACTTGCCAACCATTGCTCTCTGTAACCACTTCAACCATCCATTCACAAATCCATTGGGTGATCCCATCACCTTCAATTTTTGAACAACTGCAGCCCAACACTAACTGTATGGTGGTGATTTTGAATCTTCCCGCACATCATTTTAACAGTTCCAGAATTATATCAGCCACCTTAGAATAGAAGGTTGAACTTGGGAGTCCCATCATCATTTTTTTTTTACTATTTTGGGGTTTTCTCCTATATTGTTCAGTTGAGGCTTATAAGTAAAGAAGAAACAGATCATAGATGAAGAAAAGCAAGTTCTCAATCAACTCTTTCAGTTTCCCTTGAACTGGAATTACAAACTAACTGATGCACAAAGTTCAATGGGTAGTTCACATCTTTCATCATTTCGGTACAGCTGTTCTAAGAGAAACCCAGAAACACCAATGACCAATTTCGCTTATTGATAGTGGTCTCTTTTTTTCTATTTTTTTTTTCCAGCAAAAGCCCAATAAGGAGATGCACATACAAATGTGAATGTACTTAAATTTAGGACGCCCGTCACCTTACTTCGAAGCTGGTTGATCTTCGCATTTATTGGATGATGCCTCTGTTTCTTCTGGTACTCCCTCAAGAAGATTTACAGCCATGTCCTCCACCGGCAATTTAATCACATCAGTTCTAACACCTAGATCCGTAGCATACCTGCTGAAACAGTACATCCCTGCGGTAACAGTGGCCACCCCGACAGGGCCTGCCATGAAAAACTTCAAAGGAGATGATAAAAGAGCTGCCAATGGGGCTCCAAGGAGGGAAGTAGCCTGCCCGCTACTTCCGACCCCTGTTTTCTCCACTACCAAAAGCCCAGTCTTGCAATAGAGTGCAAAGTCTTCACAGTTGTTCTGGAACACATCATAATTCCCAAACCCATTCTGTAGCAGATGCATTGCTCTGTGGATGACTGATTCTGGAGGATCAGATTCTGCAGTTGTGCAAGTGCCACCGCGGACTTTGGCAAGAAAAACAGATGGCGGTACTCCATACTCGAAATAGTATAGCGATCCATTACCGAGGAAGCAGTCCAAGCAAGAAAGGACCACCCCGCTGTTTGGCTGCCTGAACCCACAGTCAGGAAATGTAGGGCAGGCTGATGGCAGTTTTGAACTTGAACTGGAAGAGTTGAGTGATGTATTCGTGCTTGAGGAGAGGTCACTTTTACGTGTAAAATGAACTACCTTACTCCCCCCAACATAAATACCTGCATTAATTTGAGAATGAATGAATGCAGAACATTTAAAGGGGGAGTAGGATTAAAGAAAGTAACAAGGGAGTCAAAACCTTGCATCACCCCCAACAAATCACGACAAGAGAAGCATACTGCATTAAAATGTTTATAAGGTGTACGTTTTTTTTCAAAATCAGTTTGAAGTTTGAACATTCAAGAATGGAACTGATGTCCGTTTGAAACGGCATGCATATCAGAGATGACATTTGTGTGGGAAATAATTTCTGGTTTTTCTCCTAAAAGCCAAAACAATGTCAGTAATTTTGCTGATTATGATTTCACTGAAAGGTGGATATAGAAAAGTGACCCATATAATGATGTCTCATTCCATGTCATCCAAATGATTAGTAATACAGATAACCATCCATTCTGCCATGATATTCAAACAACTTGTAACATGAAACGCATCCATATGCACCCTGAATGACAATTTTGCAAGGTGCAGCACATGCAAAATAAATCTGCCAAGGTAAACATCCTCATATTCCATATTTTCTGTTAATGAATAAGAACGGCTTACATATTGTACAGCACCAAAGAAAAAATATAAAAAGGCAAATGTAGTACCAAATAGACCTTCATATCACATTATCACATATGAAGCTGTTAACATGGATACCTTTACTAATATTGCAATTTTATTAGATTAGAAGGGCAAAAAATTGCAGTGGCAATGGCGAGTAAGTCAAAAATTTTAACCGAGTCACTCATGTTTGTACTGATAAAAGAAATCGTTGTGACATATAATAGTTTGCTTTACAACAAGTTACTGCAATCAGGACCTTCACAACAGGTTTAAAATATTTTCATAGAACAGTTTGTTGGATCATCTGTTGGTATTTTGTCATGTGGCAGTCCCAAACCCAGGTAAAAAAAGGTTGCACTGATTGGCGGCAGGACAGCAGATTTTTTTTTTATTTTTGTAAAAAAAAAAACCCTTCACACTTGGTAGTTTTCTGGTAGAGATGGATAAAGTCACAACAATGACAATGATAAGCAGTATGCATGGAAATCTTTACACAGAAGTCTACCTGACAGCAGAAAAACTAGGAAAAAGGTAATGACTTAAAGCTGTTAAAGACTTCATTATCAACATACCTCTGAATAAAACAGAGGTGTCAGATCTCAGGCAAGCTGGAAATATGTGTAACCACTCAAAATGAGAGAGGAACAAAGATAAGAAAAATAAATAAATAAATAAAAACTACTAAACTATCCTGTGTCATGGCATATGCCGGGCCCACCATAATTTAAGAAAATGGAAGGTCCTTTAGCATTTAGTTAAAGCAGCTGTAATTAAGCCTGGAAGTCGAATCACCTGTAACAGTTGGGACCAGC
This sequence comes from Litsea cubeba, assembly GCA_012931725.1. Lineage (NCBI taxonomy): Eukaryota > Viridiplantae > Streptophyta > Magnoliopsida > Laurales > Lauraceae > Litsea > Litsea cubeba. The sequence continues at coordinate 247,344 of WHSA01000079.1, forward strand.
TATTCAGAATCGTGCATTGTTGTCTGTGATGCATATGTACACGATAAATATGAGACGCAGATCAGTGGGAAAGAACTTGATACTCATCTAGATCATCTTAAAATCCATGAAACCATTTTGTGCCAGTTACCAAGAATATAAGAAACCCATAACGTACCCTTCGAAACTGCTAGAACTTAGAACAATGACCCGGACCATTTACATGAAACACAATGCAGGAGATTGATAGGAACAGTAACGGAGTGTGACAGCCTGATAAATGTTCCTAGAAGATTTTTAGCCATGTGTTTCCTCCTGGTCCCAACTAAGAAAATACCAAGTCACACAACATGATTTTGGCACAACTTAATAGTCACCAAACATGTTACATGCATAGATCCCAAACACACTTACTGACATTAGTAATTCTACAATGATAACCCCACATTTAAGCAAGGAAAATTGTATTGTATATGACAATTGACAGGACAAATATGATAACCAAATTAGGTTTTTCCCTTCTTAGCCAGATAAAACATCTATACACAACAATATTGTCAACTCCCAGAACTGAAAGAGAGATGAAACATACTAGGGGACACATCCCTACATCTAGAAATGTTTGCTAACGCTGAACAAGAGCCACAACACAAATATATAAGAACCATAATGAACTTGGAGGAAACTCGTCTACATCGATGTAAGGAATAGATCACTCGTCTACCCCAATGTCAGGAAACTCGTCTACATCGATGGAAGGAATAGATCACTCGTCTACCCCAATGTCAGGAAACTCGTCTACTCAATTCGACAACAAAAGCATAAGAACACCAATTTACATTTAGCAAAAGCATAAGAGGGCTAATTGACATAAACTTGCATGACTTTGATACTCCTTAATACATTTTTCATTTTCACAGAAATGTAGAATGAACCATAAATAGACACAATCTTGCCCAGAATTTAATACTCCTTTGTACACTTTTCTTTTCTTGTATTTTCTCTCTCTTTTTTTCATAGAAATGTGAAAAGGACAATAAAATAAAATAAAAAAATTAGACAGGACCAAGAATGTTTTTTTTTTTTTTGGTGGGGGGTTGTTGGGGGGGGGGGGGGGGGGGGGGAGGGGAGGTAACCAAGAAAGAAAATTTCCACAAAGGATACCTGATAGGGGGGGGGGGGGGGGGGAAGTAACCAAGAAAGAAAATTTCCACAAAGGATACCTGATATTCCACAGCAATGTAGTTTCTTCTAGTTGCCCCTTTCGAAATTGAGGCATCATCATTACAGGAAACCAACAGAAGAAGGAAAACTCATTTCCCCACATATGATAAAAGTTTCCAATTTTGACCGAATTTTTAAGGCTTAGAACCTGTCAACTTCTAGGTTTAATCTTCAAATAGCCAGGAGGCTTAATCAACGGATCAACAATTCAACACCAAGTAAAAGAGTCTTACCAAAAACAAAAAAAATACCAAGTAAAAGAGGGATCCTCTCAGCCTCATCAAAACACTAAATATAGGAAAATAAATTGCAACTCCTGAAACTCTCAGCATCCACAGGACCACATCTACTATGAACAGATAAACATCTACAAGCAAAAAAACAGCAACCCACTTTGCCCCATTTTAACATCTATTGAAACCCCAAATCTAGCCATTGTAGAACAACCCATCTACATTTCTACTAACACCCACTCATTAAAACAATAATACAATAAAAAAAACCCAACTTTATATAATCAAATTGGGAAAATAATAGAAAGAAGAAGAAGGAAAAAAAAAACCCAGAAAGTGAAACTATAATGGGCACTAAAATACCATGATGAGAATATGTATACACAGCTCTCCATGTGTAGATGTGATCTCCAGGTTTGATTTCATCTCTCTCGACTCGATTTGAGAGGAGACCCATCTCATTGAACGACCCTTTTCAGTCTTCTTTGCAGTTCCTCCTCCTTTTTGCTCTTACAGCAGAAGAAAGGAAGGGTCCTAGAAGGAACCCAACCCAGAAGAAAGCTGGTGCCTTTATGCATATACACCCATCTAGAATGTATCATCAGAGAGAAAAATAAACAACATGGAAGCTGTAGCAATACATTTCATTATACCAATCCCAAATTCACCAGTTTCTCATCTAATACTTGACACGACTACCTTTCTTTATCAAGTGGGAGTAGAGAATCATTTGGAGGTGTTTTTTGCTTATCTTTTTCACTTTCCTTTTTGGCTTTTGTTGGATGGATGACTTGGTGCCGAAATTTTGGGTGTGAGTTGTAAAAGGAGCTTCTTGCGTGTGATTTTCGTATTTGTAAATAAGCCATGCCTTTTTATTTTAATATCAAAATCATTAGCCTTCCAACCACCAAAAGTTTTTAGGGTAAAATGACACTTTTACCCATCTCTTTATCCCTATATACATAATTTCAAAGGTTGAACTTATTTTTCCCTAAAGATTGTAAAATTAATAATTATATTTAGTAGGAGAGAGAATAATAGTACCTAAATCTATGTTTATCAATACATGATTTATTTCATAAAATCCAAATCAATCACAATGACAATCAACATATGTACTTATATTTGGTTATAATTGATCCAATCCATGGACGATCCATCGTTAGTTTGATGAAAGTTTCAAAATACATGATTAGGCTTCATGTGCATTAAAGAGTTATTGAGAGAGAGCATTAGGATTTGAGATAAAATAATGATATTTTTTTAAAATAATAATATACTCATTTTTGTTTAATGGATATAAGGACCAAGCTGTCATTTTTATATAAATTTAATACAAATTTCAAGGTAGGTTACCCATTCTCATTAGGAATTCTAATTTTGGAGATATGAAAGGCATTGAAATGAAAATGCAAAGGTATATTTATAAATACTAAAACTACATAGGCCTATTTAAAATCATATGGGCCTATTTACAAATCATAAAAATCTTAGGTGGTATATATAAAATTATATAAAAAGAGAGTAAAAAAGTGATAAAGTCTTTTTCATGGTTTGTAGACGTAACAAAACTGAAAAGAGAGAGTTAGCTTTCAATATATGATATAAAGTAGGAGCTTTATCAGTTTACCCTACCTTCCTCCTAAATTTTTTACTCTCCTTAATTTGGATAAATTGAGAAGAAGATAGATTTTGTCTACTTTTTACTTTAACTCCCTCCCCTTTAATTCTTTTTTTATGTTTTGACCCATACTCTTTTTTTACTTCTCTCATTCAAACCAACTGGCATGAGTTTGATTTAATTAGGAGGGTGTTGGATCAAAATAGTATTATCATACAAGTGGCCGTGTCAAGAGGGAAATGTAATTTCAATCTCTAATGCAGTATTAATGTGGTAATATTGATTTTAGGTGTGTCCCTTGTAAAAGTGTGCTCTATCATTTCAACCATTTGGTTTATTTGAGAGATGATCCCACCCACATTGACAAGATTGTGGAAAAGGAAAACATGATTTTCAAAATAAATCTGGACAAGTTGAGTCAATTAACTTGGACTAATGAATAGAATGAAGGGCATTTTCATCACTCATCAATACTAAATGACAACCAGTCAACCACTCTTCTTACCTCGAGTCCAGGGGAATAAGATTGAAAGCAAAAAAATGCAAGGGCTTCTTTGAAGTTGTCAGAAAACACAGGGCCCTCTTTCAAAATTAACCCACTAAAAAGTTACCGTTGGGAGCGGAGCACCCATTATCGTACTCCTTGACATCCTGGCCCATGTGTAAAGTAATTGAGGATCCTATTTATGTGCCTTGGACGTGTTCTCCCTGCCCATATATAAATACAGGGAAATTCTCAAAAGGGTATAAAAGTTTTGGCCCGTTTTGAAAAAAAGGTACATAAATATTTGAATATTTTAAAAAAATAAAATAATTTTTCATATTTCTTTCAATCAAGTCCTCTCCATAAAAAAAATATAAAATGATAAAAATGCCCTTATATCATTTTGAAACTTTCCTTTTCATAGATCATTAAGAAAAATGATCATTTCCAACTAAATAAACCTGGGGGGGGGGGGGGGGGGGGGGGGGGGGCTCGCACTTGAGCTACCTTCATGCATAGATGATTAAAGGTTTCTGTGGATTCCAAATGACTGAAAAATAGCTTCATTAAATGATTATGATATTCCAAATCAATTTGAAACTGAGGCCCCATTGCATAAACATGGTTTATAAGGGTATTTTTATTATTTTTTAATTTTTGTTATGGAGAGGACTCGATTGATAGAAATATAGAGAACTTTGATACTCTTTCGAAATATTCAAATCTTCGTTATTTTTTTGAAAATAAGCCAAAAGTTTTACATTTTTTTTCATAATTCTTTCTATAATATAATCAAATAACCATAATATGCTTTTTTCTATTTTAGCACTTCCCAAGATTTTGTTGGATTACAGGCAATGGAAGAGATTAAAACCAAAAAAAGGGAAAAATTAGAAGTTGTTGCACGTTTGTGCAGAGCTACATAAAACTGGTTCCATGGACTATCTTTTTATCTTCGGCAAAAAATTCATCCCAAAACCACCACCACTTAATGGAATCATGAAAGTTGTAATTCATTTTTTCTCATAAAAAAAAACGGCCATACCAGATATAGGGGGGGTGGGCTCGCACTTGAGCTACCTTCATGCATAGATGATTAAAGGTTTCTGTGGATTCCAAATGATTGAAAAATAGCTTCATTAAATGATTATGATATTCCAAATCAATTTGAAACTGAGGCCCCATTGCATAAACATGGTTTATAAGGGTATTTTATTATTTTTTTAATTTTTGTTATGGAGAGGACTCGATTGATAGAAATATAGAGAACTTGATACTCTTTCGAAATATTCAAATCTTCGTTATTTTTTTGAAAATAAGCCAAAAGTTTACATTTTTTTTCATAATTCTTTCTATAATATAATCAAATAACCATAATATGCTTTTTTCTATTTAGCACTTCCCAAGATTTTGTTGGATTACAGGCAATGGAAGAGATTAAAACCAAAAAAAGGGAAAAATTAGAAGTTGTTGCACGTTTGTGCAGAGCTACATAAAACTGGTTCCATGGACTATCTTTTTATCTTCGGCAAAAAATTCATCCCAAAACCACCACCACTTAATGGAATCATGAAAGTTGTAATTCATTTTTTCTCATAAAAAAAAACGGCCATACCAGATATAGAACTTTTTTTTTTTGGTGGAAAATATAGAACTTACTAAGCTACGTAAAAGAAATTATCACTTTCCATGCTTTTCTTTCGGAAAATCAGCTGCACAAATGTGCCCTAAACATGAACAATAAAATGTGAAAAAGAAAAAACACGTATGTTCCATTTAGGTTAATTCAATCTCATCAAAAGCAATGTAGTCCCATGGATTTGAAACAAGTAGTGTTGCCATTAAGATAGAAGTTAGAGGATTTTACCGGAAAATTCCCGGTAAATGTCCGTTGCACGAAATGGTTCCCCGTAGTTGAGGCCGCACGAAATAGTTCCTTCATCTGAATTTTTTTTTTTTTTTAACTTTGAGACGAGTGACGCTAGCGTCACTCGTCGTTTTATAAACTCACATTCGAAACACCCCTTTTCTCATCTCTAATTGTCCACATCAATGGTATCTTGCAGGTTTTCGCAGAGAGGAAGAAAAAAGAAGAAAAAGAAAAAGAAAAGAGAGGGAGGTGGAAAAGAAAGAGAAGTAGGAAGAAGAGAAATAAAGAAATCAAAGGAAAAAAAGGGAGAAGAAGAAGGTGGGAATGTGGAAATATGTTAATGCCCAGTCCTTCTTCTTCCCTTCTTTTCTTTTTCTTTCTTTCTTTTTTCTTCTCCTCCCTCTCACCGCCCAGCCTTCACCACCTGCACGCCCCCAATTTCTTCTTCCCCTCTTTTATTTTTCTTTATTTTTCTTTCTTCCTACAAATATGTACTTCTCCATGAACTTGAACAAACAGTGAGATTCAACTATTCACAAGGAAATTAGAAACCTATTTGTGAGCACCATGAAACCCAACACAAACTAGAGTTCTGACCAATTTTTTGTATCCCCATTCGTGGATGAAGAAGAAAAGGAGAAAGAGGAGGAGGGGATGGGTTTTGGTTCCTTGCCCAATGAAAAAGATAAGATATTTATGCTCTCATGCTCGCTTGGTGCCCATGGTTGCTTGCCAAACCAAAGAGAAAGGGCTGAGAAGCGAGAGGAAGCTATTGAGCCAGAACAAGGAACAAGAAGATGATGAAGGTGGAGGTATAAAAAAAAACCGCAGAGTAACGCTAGCGTCACTAATTTTCACACTGAGCGACGCTAGCGTCACTCATTTCATATTGGAAAAAAAAAAAAAAAAAAAAAAAACCAAATGGGGTCTAACGGACCCCGTTTGTGTAGTGTGATTTTTGAGGCACTACCAAGTGCAACGTCCAATTATTTGGTATTTTCCAGTAAAATCCTCTAGAAGTTATCACTAGTTTTATAAAAAAAAAAAAAAAAATTCTATACAATAAGGAGCCACTAAATTTTGATGAACTAAGATAAAAGCTAGGATGGGTTGACCCACACCCCTGATCATGTACAGGGCTTTAGTCCGCTTATCTCCTTTGGTTGTCATGAGTGTGCGGACAAGCCACAGAAGTGAAAGTAAAAGGAAGATTTTCACTCAAGAACAAATCATATACTTTGCATATATGCGGTCCAGCTCACAGAGCCCATTAGGATGCTCTCTTATTATAGCGATAAGATGGACAAAAAGCTCTCTTTACTGATAAAGTTTAAGAAAAAAAATTAACCCCATCAAATTATCTTAACTCTTAATTTAGCAGCTTCGAAGCTTAAATGGTCTTTTAACCCTTTTTTGAGATTCAATCCAACAATAAATAAAGATTTGATGAGCATAAAAATAATTCCATATCATCAAGGGACAAGGTGGGGTGAAAAGAGCTGCATTGATCAAATGTGAGCCCACGTGGACCCTATAGCGTTGGACGGCAATCTAGTCCTCTTCTCGTAGAAAATTCTCTAACAAAGGGATATATTACATTGTTGGCTAATTTTCTCCTGCGGATATATCATACTCATTAGGCCACAGATGATCCTGATTTTCAGCATGAATAAGATGTTCTAAGTTCTATGTCCCACCTTCTCAGGATGTGGGTCCCATCAAAGCTAATCTAGACCATTGGATCGGTTGCAGCCCACCCCTCCCTTTCTTTATTAGGAGTGACATGAACACGTGCTTCGAATTGTACCTGCCCTGTGAACTATCATACATGGCAGGGATTGTGTATTGTCTACTTGATTAAGCAAACAGTGGACTCTGAATGGCAAGAAAAGGTCTCCAGGGTTTATGTCATGGGTTGGAATTGTTCTGTTTTATATTATTGAAGGTCAAAAACCAAAAGGTTTTGGTCACCAAACAACAAAAAGATGCATTGCTACGTTAAAATAATGGGGGAACATGGAATGCTTTTGATAGACTGTGGCTCTTGATTGGTGTGATCTCCATCATTTGCAATTGCTTTTGGTTTATGAATTTGGGGATTGAACCTGCCCAACAACCCAAATAGTGCATTTCAGTTGGACCACTTCAACAATCAGCCATTTCTAATTAATAACTTGAGTTGTATAGAGGCCCGTTTGATTGCATGGAAATGAAATGAATTTCTTCGAACTCAGGGTGAATTGGGATCTAAATCTAATGGAGGGATTTTAAAGAGGTGAGGGGTGAAATATACAAGGGGTAAGACTATGCACCCCAGAAAGCAAAGAAGTCTTGTGTTCGACTCCAACCTTCATTGGCCACCTCCCATAGTTTTACCCGTTGCATCCCATAGTTTTACCCATAGTTTTACCCGTTGCATGTGGATAGGAGGGTTTGCAACTTTACATACGCCTCTCGGGATTAGTTCTTGGCTGTCCAGAGTCGACGTGTCCCTCAGGCTTAGAGCCAAAGGCTCCTAAGCTGAGCTGAGTGGGAAATACCCCGGGTTATAAAAGAAAGGAAAAAAAAAAGATACAAGGTGTAGATGTAGATGGACTTGACTTTTCTTTATGTGACACCAGGGTCATGATAGGGTATGCATTTTCTACCAAATAGGAGATTATTTGATGGTTATTTATAGATGTTCACCTTTATTTCTTCCGTTTTAGCCATTGATACAAATCTGTTTCTTACAATTTAATTATGTAGTTGCAAAAAGATGGGCTCTAAACAACCTGATTCACTTGTAAACTAAATAGATTCACAGACCCAAACAAGTATTAGGATTTAGATCACCTCACATTTCTAACAATTTTGTTACATCTATGTGGCATGGTGGAAAGCGCAAAAGAATAAATGAAAAAGATCACTATCCTCAAGTTGAAGACAAAATGCTGAATCCCTTGGAAAGCCCTAAAGAGAGAATGAAATTCATATTATTCATCAATAGAAACATAACAATGATTTCATTGCTATAAAAAAACCCTAACTTTCCCGTAATAGTAAAAAATATTAAAAACACCAAATCACATAAAAACCCTCTAACTAACTTCAAATTACTTTATAAGACCCTTCACAAAATCTGAGGCCAAACGGCTTGAACTCCATAGCAACAATACCCGAATTAAAAGTTATACCCATTTGAAGTTGAGAACACTATTGTTTAGGCCTTCAGGCTTGATTTCTTGTGATCTTCTTGTTCAAAAAATTGTTGTGCCACTTGTTCTGCATCAAAGTGGTTCGAACAATTGCATTGTTCTCTTCCATTTCTTCTAAGTTCCATGTGACAACTAATCATCTTCTATGTTTCTTCAGTACAAAGAAGTGTTCAAGTTCAGTTGGCCTTGTGGGTTAGCTCTCCATTGATTGTGCTTCTCGCTTTTGTCAAGCAATGATGTAGAGCTTCCACATATTCTTTTTGTATCTTGTCTCTCTCTTTGGATTATATACACACTTACCATTCCAAAATAATAATAATAGTAACTTAGGCAGGGGAGCATTCGATTACTTCTTGTACCTAGTTACAAAGCATTCGACGAAGTTGACAGAATCGAAGTTGCATGGAACCAAGCAAAAAATGATGAGTTGCAGTCATCAGAAAACCTGGAAAGGTTGTATTCAGAAGTCCATCTACTGAAGCCATTGAGGCATGAGAACATGATCCAGTTTCTTAACTCACGGGCGGATGATCAGAACAAGACTGTTAGCATTATCACTGAATTATTCACTTCTGGAAGCCTAGGACATTGAGTCTTGTTGACCCATTTGCAGTTCTCATATTTCCATTCAGTTGGCCACCCATATTTGCATATTTTTTACTCTCTGTTACAGATACCGTAAGAAGCACAAAAATGTTGACTATGAGGGCCATCAAGAACTCTGCCTCAAGGTATGCAGTACCCATGGTTCAAAATAGTAATTTTTTGCCAAGTCAGGACCCCTGTCCGCAGAATCATATTCCAACTTCAAGCAGCTTTCTATCAGCTCTAGCATTCAAACTAGCAATGGAACTCCATGCTCTCCATGGTTGGAGTTCTAAAGGATGAATTAGAGAAATGCCTTAAGGTTGAAAGGGGAGAAAAATGTAGACAACCCGATATCACTGACCTTAGCGCATTGGTGACCCATGTGGTAGGTCTGCAATGCTTGGTTTGGTTTGCTTTATATATCATGTAATCTGATTTTATGTTGTCAATCAACTTGCAGACACAGTCAGGAACATCCATTTTCTCACTTATCTACATGCAGATACTGCCCTCTCAGTGGCTGTTAGAGATTGGTTGAGCAATTTGATCTGTAATATCACGATGTGGATTTCATGTTAGAGATCATTGATTTCTTGAAAATGAAACTTGTGCCCTGCTGGAAACCTTCAATCAGACAAGAAAGCATAATTGGGGAGTCATAGCTTGACAAAATAATAAATTCTCATCTGGGTGTTCTTGGGATCCTTCGCAGGATGTTCCTAAAATAATTGTTGAGAATGATAACTTTTCTCAGTTCAGCCAAGGAATTTCTGTTGGAGGTCCTGTACAACGAGCTGGTGTCATCATTGTAGTTATCATCAACTTAGCCTTGTGACATCAAACAAGGCTCAGGTACTTTAGGCCAATGGTTTTAACTTGAATATGAAATCTGATGAGGTTGTGTCTCGGGGTGACCTTGATTCTCCTCCGTGTTTCGCTAATAGGGAAGATCTAGATGCTCAAATATTGGCTTTATTAGAGGTCTCTAATATGCTGCTGTAGGTAACCCAGAGACCAGTAACAACGTGGCTGCAGAATGTGGTGGTTACATTGTTGATGAAAGCATGAGCAGATGTGTATCTGAGATTGATGTGTGGGCCGCAGATAATGCTGGATATAAAATGGAACTAAACAACAGTGATGTTGGTGGGAGTCACACTGCTAACAAATGTAGATTCAGACCAAGGTACAGAACCACTTTCCATGGTCTTGCACTACTGGTAGAAACACATTTCACAGTGGAAAATGTTTGGTCATAACAAACAATAGAAACTGATACCATAGAAAATGAAAAGCTCGGTTTTCAGTTTGAAAATGAAATCACTACGGAAAAAAAAATGCAGTGGAAGCTAGGTATAGACAAGGCAAAATGATAGCCTGGCAGAAACTGATGAAATTAACTCTGGAACTATCCTACTTCAAGGAAATGCACCCAGTCTCACATGTCTGACAGAAATTATTGTCTCAATTTTCCTGCAGAGAACCATGAAACAACTTAGACATTTAAGTTAACAAAAAGAAGCATAAAACATGTTATAGACCACAGCTGATCTCAGAGCAGATCCCGAGATCTTGGGGAAATGGGGCATTCATAAAAGTTTTCTTATTCAAAATTCAACCAAAACAACATCTTCTTCTTCTTCCCTTAAGTTCTGCTGTGATATCAAACAGATATTTACTTGGTCATCTCTACTGGCCACTTGGTATTTCAGATTTAAATGGCCTCATAAGATTTCAGGTTCTACGATAGATTTTGCTTCTTAGAGTCCCAACAAGTAATAAAATGGTTGCAGAATCTAGTTTTCACAAATGGCCCATTTGCCTATATTGTATTGAATTACGAGGAATTGACTGTTAAAGGGGGGTTATCTCAGGAGTATTAAAGAAGTGAAGAGTTAAGGGTCTAAGGTGGAGATGTAAATGGGACCATCACTTTTCTCGGAGGTGAAAAATTCAGGTACGTTGAAAAATATCACCTAATGCCATCGGAATTCTGACAGTCGTTATTTCCAATAGTGCAAGAAAACATACCTTACCACCATTAGCTTGCCCGGACTTGTAGATGTTCCCTTTCAATCTAAGGCAGCTTTTAGGACAGGTTTCTGCTTCTCGAAAACTGTAACGCCCCACCCTACACGAATGCATGATATTGTCTGTTTTGGCCCACGGGCCTCACGGTTTTGTTTCTGATAGGCCTCAACCCATCAAAAGGCCTCATGCAAGGTAAGGGTGTAAGCTCTACATATAATCTCATTCACTTTCCTCTCAATAGTCGATGTGGGACTTTGGGGCGTCACAAAAACCACATTCAATAGGTAATGGAAGTTCAAAGAACAAAGGCCAGCAATAACAAACTTAGAACCAAGATTGGTTTAATCCTACTCCTAGTTGCATAATGCAGGAGGCGATGCAGGAGTCCATGAATTCTCAAATGTCTCCTAGTGTCAACACAAACCAGGAGAGGTAGAAAGATTTCAGCAGAATATCAGAAGTGGGATTGTTTAAAGGTGATATTGTTTATATCTTCAATTGCATAGCCTTTTATGGTTATACAGTAGGACTCTTTAGTCAGCCCAAGATAGATGCGACTAGAGTAAGAAGATGACAAAGGAAATTTTCTATGCTATTCCATGTCAAAAGGGCTATTGCCATTTATTTCATTTTATCAAATACATCAGAGACTTTTTATCAAAACGACAATATAGAAAGTTCAATGAGAAGAGAATTGTCACTGCTCTCACTGCACATCTTTCACAAAATAATCCTTAAATAAAGTACGTGCTTTTGCAACCCTATGTACTATACCACGGAGGCAAGGGAAAAGAGTATGTTCGAAATAAGGAGCATTGAAATCACAAGTGCTTAAAAGTTAGAATGTGTTGGCAGAACATATTGTTATATTCTAGTGTGCATGGTTGGGCTGCACAGAAATTGAAAATCACACAAGGTGGGATATTATTTTCTACCTTCTCTCCCTTCAAGTCAATATCACATACAATAAACAGATTACAATCAATTCCAAGAAAAATCCGCACTGCTTGCAGTTTCAGATAATTGCAAATGCACCCGAAAACATAGTTGCAGAGTACAAATTTTTGATAAAGAAATAAATAAGACAGTCTCAGTGTAGGACCTGTAATGCATGCATATAATTACAAAATCTGGAATTATTAATTCTACAGAAAAGAGGAGTAAAGTAGAAATCTACAATTATTTTCGATGTCATTGAGTAATTCGGATTTCTTGTAATTTCAATTTTCTTTACAATCAATTTCCTAATTCACTGAAGCTTGGTCGCTCAAATAACCATCACCATCCATTGTATGGCAGGCTACTCCCACTTTCAAGTTTCAGAAATGATATGGAACAGATCACCAAGGAAATGGATATCAAGATCCACGAATGTTATCCTGGTAACTAAGCCCTAGATGATGATCCTAGAGAAGGGGAAAGAGAATTCTTGGCATTGTAAATTTACAGGATAAAATCTTAAAGCCGCCAATCTGATTGAGTATGAAACTTTATTCCATTAAATGATGAAATATCATAGGCAAATGAGCAATGCCCACAATTTTATTCATAACTAAACTAACAAAGTCTCCATACACAACTACCAGATACGCAATAGTAGCCACAACAAACAGCTTGCAACAACTGAATTTTTCAATTGATTGAGATTTCAGTACAAGATCAACATCTGGATGCACCAACACACTTGCAACACTGAGGCTCTAGGAACATTGAATTTGAAAGATTTGGCAAAACGCCAGATCCATGGAAGCTACCAATTTTCCTTGACAATCTTCGACTTCTCTAGTATGTACTTTCCTTCTTTATACTTTTGTGTTTCTTCATAAGCCTTTTCATACTTCCAGCCCAACACTTCGCGACAATCACAGCAATAAACATCAGCAACCGTATGAAGTCCAGTCATGAGCTGTCTGTCTTCTTTTCGCCCTATAATTATGTTCATCACATGGGCAAACAAGAAGCCTCGTCCATTTCTCCCCTGAAGAAAATCTCAGCAACATGGATAGTGATTCTAAAGTCTAAACAGAGTGAATTGTAGACAAAATGACCCACAACATATAGTTAAAAGAAAATAGTCCCATATAAGATCAAAGAAATCATCATCATCACAGCCTTATTTCATCTAATATAACATCGAGGAAGAACACCCAAAAATCATACTCGGACACAGTTATATTTGATGATAGAGAATCAATAACTAGGAAAAAAAGAAATTCTTCGAAGCCACTCATCATTCATGGAATTCATAATAAATTCTAATCCAAAAATAACAATGTATCAAACACATTACTCTTGCAATTTTAAATTCTGCATTCTCTATGATGTTTCTCAAGCAAATAAGGTAAGATCTTTCACAGACAAATCAATATTGCCAAAATTGCAATAAAATGCCAATTTCAGGAGAAGAGGCGAGGAAATGGTTTCGCCGAATATGGATCTAGTTTTCATAGAGCCCCATTGCTTAGCAACATGTAGGTAACCATTCTCTGCTAAAAATACCCCACACTACCAGAAATTCTGCAAGGGCTGTTATCTGTTTAATTAGATCATCTATTGCAAACAAGATACAGATATGGACGGCGAAAACACAGAGTATTAAAGAAGATCCTCACAGTAACCACACCAGAATCCCAAAAGTTCCCAACATTATTACTGCAACTAAAAGAAATAAAATGATCTTCACCTGAAAAGCTTTAGAAATGACATCGTCATGAAGCGAAACATGGTTACGGCAATGGCAGCAGCTGTATAATCGAGGCCCAACCAATTCTGCCATGAGGAAAACCAAATTCCACACTCTCTCGGTTCCAGAAAAATCCAATTCTGCCTCAAACACCACTCACTAGAGAAACAGAAAAATAACCCAAATTACAAAATCCTCCTACAAAGAGAAACCCAGATATAACAATTACAAAATATGTGTTTGCAAGAACTGCAGCAACGCATCAACTACATGGCTAATGTGAAACTGCAATCATGAATCACGATCAGCTCTTGAAGAAGACATCTACAACTTGATCAAAACACCATCCAGGAAAAAAAAGAAAGTATCAACAATATAAGACCCTCTGGAGTTTATACATATAATTGCCAGATATATCTGTGCATGTATAAGAAAGTATCAAAGCCAGCTCTTGGACCTATTATACATATATTTATTATTGGAAAAAATAGAAAGAAAACAATATACACAAGTATTTGGTTTTTCCTCTAATACAGGATTAGAGAAAATTAGTCCTCATCAAGCTAAAAAATTAGAGATGAGATGTTGGCATGGATGTATGGTAAATTTAGTTCGGATAAAAATCAGAAATGAGCGCTTTCGAGAGCATTTAGGGGCAGCATCAACAGGGAATAAAATTAGATAAACCCGTTTATGATTGTTTGGGCATGTCCAACCCAAACCGACAACGGCACCGGTAAGGAAAAGTTTAGCTATGAAGGTTGATGGCCCACCCAAGAGAAAGGGGTAAGACGAAGAGGACGTGGATGGAGGTAGTAGAAATAGATCTGCATTTGACTTAAGATAGACCGAAATGGAAAAACATAATTTATGTAACCGACCCCAACATAGTTGGGATAAGGCTTTGATGATGATGACGATGATCAAGCCAAAAAAATGAGAAGAAATTCTCACGGGTCAGATGACCAGGATCTAAACACAGCCTTACCTTTCGTATACTATTTACTACAAGATCCATTCAGCAACGGCACTAAACTATATTTTGTATCTACCATAATCAAACAATCCATATAAACTAAATAAATAAAATCCAATGTCGATGAGAGTGAGAACTCCATGCCAAATGAAGGTTGTGATCAACCTATGATTGCCACATATGATAGACAGATACTTCCAAACAGCCAACGCATTGTGTCGTATCGTGTCCGATACTTCACTTTTTATGTGTAAAATCTGAATCATTTCCATAAGTCCACAACATGGTGTGTCAAGGCATCATTGGTTGCTGCCCACCAAATATTGCTTGATTCGATTACTCTAACAATCTAAGTGTCTCTTGCCAAAAAAAAAAATGCCAAATGAATTTAGGAAACTGACCGAAAATAAATCATTGTTATTTTGGTCTCTTTTATCAACTCGCCAAACTTTTAGTGCCACTTTGTAGAACTGTTCAAATTACTAGGACTGTCCAAGCATCATGGTTTTTCCTACTCGTCATTATGTTTTATATATATATATATATATATATATAATCTTATTGCTCCAAAAGGAGAAGACCAAAAAAAAAAATTCACCCAACACAAAGAAAAAAAAAAGTTTGAACCTAATAAAGGAATGGTCAAGATCTCATCCATGACTGTGACTAGGGGCGGACCCAAGAATAGTGTTTTAGGGGCACTCAGCCTCTGGATGACCTCGAAATAGCCCAAAACATTCAAGCTGAAACATGGAGAAAAAGCCCATGCCTCCATCAGAAGCCCTCTCTCTCTCTCTCTCTCTCTCTCTCTCTCTCTCTCTCTTCAAACAACAAAATAATGAAGAAATTAACATTATGGCCATCATCAGCCCCCCCTCAAACAAGTTTCAATGCAAACAAAGTTCAGGTACTCAAATCTGATATGCCCTTCGCAAATAGATCTCACCCAACATAAATATTTTGAGGAAACGATAGGGGAGATTAATAGGTCATATTGCCACATGGGAAGGAAGGAAAGTGCAATTAAGAAAAACACAGCACTTCACTAGAAGATAAAGGCTTTGGTCATCTGGGCGGTCACCCTAAAAAGGAAAACGCGTTCAAATCAGCTTTAAAGTCCATCATTCTTCTTCCAAATAGTTCAATCCTAGAACTGCTCTTTCTCAAACAGTATAAATAAATAAATAAATAAAGTTCACTCCAAAAAAAAAAAAAAAGAAGAAGAAGAAGTCAGAATTCACATCACATTCATCCACAAAAATCCCCTTATTTTTCATCTCCCCAAAAAGGAGATAAAATGTTAAAGTAACCAAAAAAAAAAAAATCCACAAAATGCATCAAGAACACATTTGGGTGACTGGGTCCTTCAAATTTTATGAGCAGTATTGGTTTTGGGTTCCCTACTACTACAAAAAGGAATGAAAAAAGAAAACCCGAACAAAAATCTTTCCTTTATCAACATCAGCCAAACGCACCCAACCAACAAACAACAAAAAAATTGTAACTTTTCCAACCCAGCCACAAAAACCCATCAACAAAACTACAAATAAATTATATGTAACTTGGTAAATTTCCATTTTCATGATGAACCTGAAGCTTCAATGGGATTAAAGCCAAATCCCATCCCAAAAGAGAAAAATAAACAAACCCCAGATATAGAAATATAGATCAGAGAACGAAAAAAAGATTCTTTTAGAAAAAAACGATACCAGATTTCATGTCGACACGGTCGACCCTCCCGTATTTGGAGAAGAGGCGGTCCAGATCCGATTGACGAGTTTCCTGATCGAAATTGCCGCAAAAAACAGGCCTCATCGTCGCAAGCCCTCTCAACAGAACAACCCTTCAAAGGATCGAGTGCCCAAAAGACTAGAAAATCGAGACGAAACGAAAACCCTAACCCTAACCCTAACCCTAACGCCTACTTCTTTTGCCTTCCAATCTAAAAGAAAAAAAAGATAGAGTGGTGCTATTGGCACCACACTTTCTTCTCTTCCCAACGCGAAAAAAAAAAAAAAAAAACATTTTCCTAAACTACCCCTCCCCCTTTTTTCCCTCCTCCTCCTCCTCCTTCTCCCTCCTCCTCCTCCTCCCTCAACCCACCCTTCCTCTCCCAGCCTCCACCCTTCCTCTCCCAGCCTCCCCCCTCACCCCCCCCCCCCCCCCAGTCGCCGGCGGGGAGGGAGCCCCGGCCGGCAGCCGGCTGGCCTCCCTCCCCCTTTCCCTCTCTCCCTCTTTCTCCCTCTCTCCCTCTTCTTTCCCTCTTCTCCCTCTCTCCCTCCCTCTCCTTCCCTCCCCTACTCTTCTTCTCCCTCCCCCTCCCCTCCCCCCAGTCGCCGGCGGGGAGGGAGCCCCGGCCGGCTGGCCTCCCTCCCCCTCTCTCCCTCTCCCTCTTTCTTCCTCTCTCCCTCTTCTTTCCCTCTTCTTCCTCTCTCCCCCCCCCTCCTTCCCTCCCCTACTTTCTTCTCCCTCCCCCTCCCCCTCCCCCTCCCAGTCGCCGGCCGGGGGGGGAGATCGGGCTGCAGCAGGCGCTTGCAGCAGGCGACCTGCTGCAGCAGGCGCTGCAGCAGCCCGATCTCCCCCCCCCCCCCCGGCCGGCGACTGGGAGGGGGAGGGGGAGGGGGAGGGGGAGGGAGAAGAAAGTAAGGGAGGGAAGGAGAGGGAGGGAGAGAGGAAGAAGAGGGAAAGAAGAGGGAGAGAGGAAGAAAGAGGGAGAGGGAGAGAGGGGGAGGGAGGCCAGCCGGCTGGGGGCTTCCGCCGCCGGCTGCCGGCCGATCTCCCTCCCCGCCGGCGACTGGGAGGGGGAGGGGGAGGGGGAGGGGAGGGGGATGAGGGTGGAGGCTGGGAGAGGGAGGAAGGAGGAAGGAGGAGGGAGGAGGAGGAAGGGAAGAGAGGGAGGAGGGAGGAAGGGTAGTTTAGGAAAAAAAAAAATTTTGTCTTGTAGTGCGGTGGGAAGAGTAGAAAGTGTGGTGCCAATTGCACCACTCAAAAAGATAAGGCAGAGAAAAAGGAACCCCTGTGGAAAGAAACTCCAATCCAGCTAGAGAAAAGCTGACGGGGGAGAAGTTTTAACGCCTACCTTTACGCGGTAGTGTTTTTGTGACCCACCTACTTTCAATCACAATACACAATCCTGATGGGACATGATTGGGTAGAGAAATCCGAATGAAATGGTTATTCCAACGAAATGATTATAATTATTTTCGGAATAGCCTCCCGAATCATTATTATTTTATGTGAGTGAATTATCATTTCATTGGGAAGGGGAGGAATGGTCATTCCATTCCTTTCTAACTTTTTGTTAAGATCAAAATACCCTTATTTCACATCTACTACTATTATGTGGGCCATATCTATATAATAATAATATAATTTATATATTATTATTATTATTATATTAAGATTATAAAAA
The DNA here is from genome assembly GCA_012931725.1 of Litsea cubeba. NCBI lineage: Eukaryota > Viridiplantae > Streptophyta > Magnoliopsida > Laurales > Lauraceae > Litsea > Litsea cubeba. The sequence continues at coordinate 265,642 of WHSA01000079.1, forward strand.
AAAAAAAGAATTTGTGTGGGCCCTACCTATATAATAATAATATAATCTATATATTATTATTATTAAAAATAAAATGACATAACTTGTGGGTCCCACTTATATAATAATAAGATTATAAAAGAGAAGAACTTGGCCCCACCTATATAATAATAATATAATCTTTATATTATTATTATTATTATATTAAAATTATAAAAGAGAGTAACTTGTGTGGGCTCCACCTATATAATAATAATATTATCTATACATTATTATTATTATTAAGAACAAAATGACATAACTTGTGTGGGCCTCTTAGATAATAATAATATAATCTATATATTATTATTAATCTTCAAAAAGGAAAGAACTTGGGCCCCACTTATATAATAATAATAAGATTATAAAAAAGAAGAACTTGTGTGGGCCCCACCTATATAATAACGATATAATCTATACATTATTATTATTATTATTATTATTATAATGTTAAAATTATAAAAAGAGAAGAACTTGTGTGGGTCCCACTTATATAATAATAATATAATATATATATTATTATTATGATTATTAAGAACAAAATGACATAACTTGGGTGTAGTACTGCAACTTTGACTGAGCGTATTTTGGTAAGTCTTATGTAAATTTTATTCTATTCCAGAACTCATTCCAGCGTACCAAATGCAGGAACATGAATCAAAATTTTATTATTGGGTTGATTCCTCCGCGTACCAAACGCTCACATAGAAACGGCTATTCATGCCTCATTTCATTCCAAACTCATTACGGTCTCCATTCTATTCTCGCCTACAACCATTCTAGCGAACCAAATGCTACCTTAGATTCTTTGGGTTTGGACCTATTAGAAAAGTTTAGGACCTGAGAGTTGAGACTCAATTCCATTTGTTCGAGGGAGTAAGTATTTGTCAACGTCCAAGTTTAGTTCTCTTGGATCAATCAGGTTTGGCTCCATGGTTCAACAACTTTTTTTTTTCTTTTTTGTTTTGCCTAAGACGACAGCTTGCACCTGGAGGTTGTAAATTCGAAACTGTACTATCACACTAGAGCTAAAGGAGAGTTTACCCGGCTTTCCTCTTGGCCCGGGGATTAGTCCCGCCCAAAGAGTTGGGAACCCTCCGATAGTAAAAGAAAAAAAAAACAATTGTTGTAGTTAAGATGGCCAATTTTAGGGGTGCAACTCAGGCAAGTTGGGTTGGGAAGTGGATCGACTCGATTCGACCCAGATTGTGTGTAGATTAACTCGAACCGATCCAAACAAGATGGGACTCAAACTCAACCCGAATTGTAAATTTCCAACTCTTTTGGTAAACCTAAAATTTTGTAGATTTAGTTTGATCCTGCAATGCTGCAGAGAGGTTATAAAACTAAGGAATTGTGTGTGCTTATATATAGAATATCGTTACACCATGTGTATGTTCATTAATAAGTCGGGTTAAACAGGCTGGAAGTATGGGTGTCAAAGGGCCGCGCTCAGGCCAGGCTGGGGTAAGCCCGTGCCCTACCCTCAAAATACGGGCCGGGACTAAGTCAAGCTAAAGTCCTCAGAGCTGAGGGCGTGCCTACAATACCAAAGCCCTTATCATGCCCTCTCAAGGGCCAAGGCCAAAAGAAATATTTTTTTAATATTATTATATATAATATTTTTTTTATACCCTGGTTCTAACTTTTAACACTCCTTTACTCGAGCTATGGCCTTAATCAGAACGTGACAAAATTTCCACATGGGTTTTGAATTATAATATCTGAGTCGGATCTGACTCGCCCAACAGGACAGGGGATAAACTAAATTAGAAAAAAGAATTAAGATTTAAACTTCTTTTGTATTTTAATGGTGAGCAAAGATGCAAGGAAAAAAGTATTGAGTGCTCGTTTTTATATCAAAGGTTTTTTAAGTTTCAAGTATTTATATCAGAGTGTTAAATTTCTTCAAACTAGGTCGTATATGGATGGATGGTGAATTGATGTAAAGTGAGGTAAATCATCAAATCAAGATAAAGTAAGATATAAGGGGTTTTTATGGTCTCTTTTTTAGTGGCTTTTGCTATGACCCCAAGGGTTTGTTTGGCAAATCTTATCTATTTGAAATAGATCTAGCTCAAGTAGTCTGTGTGAAATAGATCTATTTCAAATAGACTATTTCACAAATAGACCGTTTGGCAACACATGGAGAATATCTAATTTTTGTAGATCTATTTGATAAAACTCGTTTGGTAAACATAAAAAAGAAGAGCTTATTACAGGGGCATTTCTTGTCTTTTAAAAAAAAAAGATCATTTATGATAGAAATTCAATTTTACATCCATTAAAACTGGCCATGTTTTAGGTGTCAAAAGATGAGCCCCAGTGACTATAACATTTCAACTTATCCATATTAATCTCCTCTTCTAACTTACACTAGGAACCACAGTTTGTGTAGACTATCCAATGAATTACTGGATCATATGGGTTGGGCTAGGATAAGGAAAAAGCATGCCCATGTTTGATGTCCAACTGGTTAGTAGTTGGCCAAATATTAAAGGGCCAAATATTAAAACTTGATTTAGTTCCTGAAGTATGTTTTGGGTTCAGTGCCTTGCAAAATATTGAGCCATAAGTGTTAAATATATTGTAGATGTTCCCTTTCAATCTTAGGCAGCTTTTAGGACAGGTTTCTGCTCCTTGAAAACTGTAACGCCCCACCCTACACGCATGCATGATATTGTCTGTTTTGGCCCATGGGCCTCACGATTTTGTTTCTGATAGGCATCAACTCATCAAAAGGCCTCATGCAAGGTAAAGGTATAAGCTCTATATATAATCCCATTCACTTTCCTCTCTATAGTTGATGTGGGACTCTGGGGCGTCACAAAAACCACATTCAATAGGTAATGGAAGTTCAAAGAACAAAGTTCAGCAATAACAAACTTAGAACCAAGATTGGTTTAATCCTACTCCTAGTTGCATACTGCAGGAGGCAATGCAGGAGAACATGAATTCTCAAATGTCTTCTAGTGTCAACACAAACCAGGAGAGGTAGAAAGATTTCAGCAGAATATCAGAAGTGGGATTGATACCTCAGGTGGACCGGGAGAGAGTTCAAAGGTGATATTGTTTATATCTTCAATTGCATAGCCTTTTATGGTTATACAGTAGGACTCTTTAGTCAGCCCAAGATAGATGCGACTAGAGTAAGAAGATGACAAAGGAAATTTTCTGTGCTATTCCATGTCAAAAGGGCTATTGCCATTTATTTCATTTTATCAAATACATCAGAGACTTTTAATCAAAAGGAAAATATAGAAAGTTCAATGAGAAGAGAATTGTCACTGCTCTCACTGCACATCTTTCACAAAATAATCCTTAAATCAAGTACGTGCTTTTGCAACTCTATGTACCAAATCACGGAGGTAAGAGAAAGAGTATGTTCGAAATAAGGAGCACTGAAATCACAAGTGCTTAAAAGTTAGAATGTGTTGGCAGAACACATTGTTATATTCTAGTGTGCATGGTTGGGCTGCATGGAAATTGAAAATCACACATGGTGGGATATTATTTTCTACCTTCTCTCCCTTCAAGTCAATATCACATACAATAAACAGATAACAATCAGTTCCAAGAAAAATCTGCACTGCTTGCAGTTTCAGATAATTGCAAATGCACCCGAAAACATAGTTGCCAGAGTACAAATTTTTTATAAAGAAATAAATAAGACAGTCTCAGTGTAGGACCTGTAACGCATGCATATAATTACAAAATCTGGAATTATTAATTCTACAGAAAAGAGGGGTAAAGTAGAAATCTACAATTATTTTTGATGTCATTGAGTAATTTGGATTTCTTGTAATTTCAATTTTCTTCACAATCAATTTCCTAATTCATAGAAGCTTGGTCGCTCAAATAACCATCACCATCCATTGTATGGCAGGCTACTCCCACTTTCAAGTTTCAGAAATGATATGGAACAGATCACCAAGGAAATGGATATCAAGATCCACGAATGTTATCCTGGTAACTAAGCCCTAGATGATGATACTAGAGAAGGGGAAAGAGAATTCTTGGCATTGTAAATTTACAGGATAAAATCTTAAAGCCGCCAATCTGATTGAGTATGAAACTTTATTCCATTAAATGATGAAATATCATAGGCAAATGAGCAATGCCCACAATTTTATTCATAACTAAACTAACAAAGTCTCCATACACAACTACCAGATACGCAATAGTAGCCACAACAAACAGCTTGCAACAACTGAATTTTTCAATTGATTGAGATTTCAGTACAAGATCAACATCTGGATGCACCAACACACTTGCAACACTGAGGCTCCAGGAACATTGAATTTGAAAGATTTGGCAAAATGCCAGATCCATGGAAGCTACCAATTTTCCTTGACAATCTTCGACTTTTCTAGTATGTACTTTCCTTCTTTATACTTTTGTGTTTCTTCATAAGCCTTTTCATACTTCCAGCCCAACACTTCGCGACAATCACAGCAATAAACATCAGCAACCGTATGAAGTCCAGTCATGAGCTGTCTGTCTTCTTTTCGCCCTATAATTATGTTCATCACATGGGCAAACAAGAAGCCTCATCCATTTCTCCCCTGAAGAAAATCTCAGCAACATGGATAGTGATTCTAAAGTCTAAACAGAGCGAATTGTAGACAAAATGACCCACAACATATAGTTAAAAGAAAATAGTCCCATATAAGATCAAAGAAATCATCATCATCACAGCCTTATTTCATCTAATATAACATCGAGGAAGAATACCCATAAATCATACTCGGACACAGATATATTTGATGATAGAGAATCAATAACTGGGAAAAAAGAAATTCTTCGAAGCCACTCATCATTCATGGAATTCATAATAAATTCTAATCCAAAATAACAATGTATCAAACACATTACTCTTGCAATTTTAAATTCTGCATTCTCTATGATGTTTCTCAAGCAAATAAGGTAAGATCTTTCACAGACAAATCAATATTGCCTAAATTGCAATAAAATGCCAATTTCAGGAGAAGAGGCGAGGAAATGGTTTCGCCGAATATGGATCTAGTTTTCATAGAGCCCCATTGATTAGCAACATGTAGGTAACCATTCTCTGCTAAAAATACCCCACACTACCAGAAATTCTGCAAGGGCTGTTATCTGTTTAATAAGATCATCTATTGCAAACAAGATACAGATATGGACAGCGAAAACACAGAGTATTAAAGAAGATCCTCACAGTAACCACACCAGAATCCCAAAAGTTCCCAACATTATTACTGCAACTAAAAGAAATAGAATGATCTTCACCTGAAAAGCTTTAGAAATGACATCGTCATGAAACGAAACATGGTTACGGCAATGGCAGCAGCTGTATAATCGAGGCCCAACCAATTCTGCCATGAGGAAAACCAAATTCCACACTCTCTCTGTTCCAGAAAAATCCAATTCTGCCTCAAACACCACTCACTAGAGAAACAGATAAATAACCCAAATTACAAAATCCTCCTACAAAGAGAAACCCAGATATAACAATTAAAAGAAGAAATAAAACTCTTTAACTCACCTTATCCTTAGCTACAAAATGAAAAATCAACCACCCCTCACCCATTCTTCATCTTGGATTCTGCTTGTTCAGAGCACAATCAAAGGAAAGACATGAATGATTGAGCAAAAGTGGAATCAGGAAATTATAATCTATGACAAAGAATAAAGGGTCTCAAGATATTTAATTGAAAATTGCAACAAGGACAAAAAAAAATGAGTTGATAAAGACAGTGTTTGTTGGAAAGTTTAAAGAACAAGAATACAAAGAACACCTAAGAAAAATACTTTTATACCATAGTGCCAACCAAAGGTGAAAATAACATTGGAGTTTAAGAAATGATAAAAACCCATGATTGTTTTTAATATTTTAATGGAAATGGATATACATCTGAGCTGTAAATAAAAGCAATAATAGAAAACTTACGTGGAGTAATCTACCAAAAAAGAACCCTAGATGGCCACCAATCATTATTGCAAGGAAGTGGCTCCCTATGACCACTTTCATTTTTTTTATTAAAGATTTAAACATGACGTCGTCGCTTAATCGCCTGAAATCCCATTTTCTTCATTTTCCCCTTATTCCTTCCATCATTTTCACCCCTTCTCTGACGGTTTCCTTCTGCCCCTCCTCACACTCTCCCATCAAGCACCTCCCTCTATTCTCCAATTCCTCAACACTAATCCACTCATCTTTCTCAAAATCCACATCGAATTCCATCCACAATGCGAAACGAATCCCCCTACAGCAATGTGTCCAAGGATGGCCACATGTGGGACTCAGGATTGCAGCACCAATCCATGACCTTTGGTTCGGTCTAGAAACCCATCTGCTAGGATCTTGTTGAGATCTGTGTCGGTTGATGAGTGACATCGCAAGGACCATAGAAAATGGTGACTGCTACGTTTAAGGCCCAATGCCATTTCTTTGAGTTGTCCAATTGAAAAGGAACACATGCTTTCAAAGCACGGGAAGACCATAGATGAGCTGGGCCGTTGGTCGAGCCATTCTATCAATTGGCTCATCTGTGGTTCTTGAGATTCCTAACCCAGAGAAAGGGAGAAAGGAAACCGCCAGAGAAAGGGGAAAAACAATGGGAGGAAGAAGAGAAAATTGGGAAAATTGGGATTTCAGGCGATTAAGCGACGACGTCGTTACACGTTTAAATGGGATATTAAGCAACGACATTGTCACACGTTTAAATCTTTAATAATAAACAAATAACGGAAGTGGTCACAGGGAACCACTTCCGTGCAATATTGACTAATGGCCTTTTTCGATTAGTGACCATCCGGAGTCCTTTTTTTATAGTTTCCTCTATATGAGATCCAAAAAAAAAAAAACTGCATGAACTTTTGTGGGGTTCTTCCACAATAATAAATAATAATAATAATAATAATAATAATAATAATAAAACTTCAATAAAATTGAGGTGTAAAAAAGGAAACACTAGGACTTGAAGAAGGTTTTGATTCCTTGCTTAGAGAATGAGTGCAAAGCCTAAAAGAGATTAAAGGGCTGAGGTCATGTAAAATAAGAAAAGAATAAGAACAATGACAATAACAGCAATAAGAGAATGTAAGGGGTTGGACTTTGGAGTATGACAAAGCAATTGCTTTGTAAATGTATGTAATTCTGCTGACCTGGGTATTGTGTAAGATGAGAAGATTTTGAAGAGAGAGGGAGTGAAGAAGTTAGTGTTTTGGCTTTTGGAGAAATTTCTTAAACCGCGATCTTTTTATTTTATTTTATTTTTATGAGGATTTTACCGAAAAAAATACTTAATGCGCACGTGGGACCTAATCAAGCAATTTAGATGTTGTTCCACCAATTAGAGCAATTGGGCTGAAAAACTCTTCTTTTTTTATCAATTTGGCACATGGTCGGTGCCGACTTTAATTTACACTACCTAAGGTCAATGCCGACCCTATTATCATGAAAAGTTACACCTCTGTGTGAAAAAAATAGAAAACTAAGTCGGCATTGACCTTATTTTTATCTGGCAAGGTCGGTACCGACCCTGTATCAAAATTAGGACAAGAAAGTTACATCTTTCTTGCAAAAAATCTAATAACTTGCGTCAATACCCACCATGTAGTAAATTTCAACAAGGCAGTTGTGTACTTATAGCAAGTGACGTGCATGGGATTGCGATTCCATGCAAACTTATTACGTAAAAACATTTGTAGACCATCTTAATTTCTAACTGAAAATAAACATCCACACATTCTTCAAATCAAGAAAAATTTCAACACATAAGCATACCTAAGATTGTAAACGGGTCGGTTCCGGTCCGAGTCCAGGGTGGAATCGGAACTGGAACCGTTTTCTAAGAAGGGGAACCGGAACCGGTACCAAACCCGGTTCGAAACCAGAAAATTGGTTCCGGAACCGGTTCCGATAATATTAATGGGAATCGGAACCGTATGTGAGGCGGGTTTAGATCCGATTCCGAGTATGGTTCTGGGTTTGGACCCTAATACCTGTATTTTTCTTTTTTCAAAAAACAATCATGCTTTTTCATAATTCAATTGAAACACCTGCAAAGCAAATGTAACTTTTTGTCTATCAATAACAGGCACTTTTAATTAAAAATTCATAAATCACATCCAAACTCTTGTTTCCTAAACCATCAAAATCCCTAACATCGATCACATCCAAACTCTTGTTCACTAAACCATCAAAATCTCAAATAAAGGTCAACCATCACAAATCATCAAAATCCCAAACATCACATCCAAACTCTTGTTCGCTAAACCATCAAAATCCCAAACAAAGTCCAACCATCACAAATCATCAAAATTACAAACAAAGTCCAACCATCACATATCGAAACCTTACAAAACACATTCAAACTACAAGTCTACAACCAATAATACAACCAATATTAGGTCGGGCCCCGGGTCCACGGGTCTGAGCCATTGTGGATCCGGAACCAGACCCGTTTAGATAACGGTTTCAAATAAAAGGATCCGGAACCGGAACCATGTGCTTATCCAGACCAAAATAAGGACCTAGACCTGGAACCTAACGGATCAGAACCTTCAGATAATCAGAGAATCGGGGACCCATTTACAACCCTAAGCATACCCCATACAAATACTATCATTGTCATTTAATAAACTTTCCATAAACATTGTTCACATTCAACCCCAAAACATCACATCGACGGTTAGATATGTCATATACATACCATTTTTCTAATAAAAAGAAAAGAGCCAAAATAATTCATGACATATTCTTTAGATAAAATTTCATGAAGTTCATCGTTGAACTGGTGAATTTTTGCAGCTCCCATAGTTGTAGCCCCTCTCTCTACGATTTGAACAAGTTACGGATGTTTTTTACATAATAAATTTGCATGGAATTGCAATCCCATGCAAGTCATGATCGACACTTAAATGTGAAACATTTAACCGCAAGACTACAATGTCGTCAAGTAGTAAATGACTAAAGAGTCTGGATTATCGATCCCACGAAGAGAGGATGTAACAAGCAATGAATCCAATTTAAGTAGAATTGAACTAAGATATAGCTAATATAAATAATTGAAGTAAATAATTAAAACTAATAAACTATATGATGTAAACAAATAATTAACAATCTAAAATATGAAGTTAATTAGATCTAAGCCAATCTAACAAGCTACACTAAACTAGTGTGTGAATGGTGGTGGAAATTGAAAATTTAAGGTGAAGATGTGGTGTGAAATGTGTATGATTTAAAACAAGTAGTGTGAAGTGTAGATCTAACAATCTCGAAGTGAAATTAACAAATCAAATAAAGAGTTAAATTAACAACAATAAGAATAATAGATTAGGCAATCCAAAATCTACTAAGTATGTAATTAATTCAAATAATGCATGTTCTAATTCAATTCCCAAATCTACAATCCAATTAGTAATCTCTTGCCTAATTGGATTGGATGATATAATAATAAAGATCAAATTAAAGAAAATCAAAGGCCAAAATTCTATATCATCATCTAGCTACCCTAACAATAATTCATCAAAATCAAGCTACAAAAGATCAAAGATAAGGACTCTAGAGCATGATATGTGAGAGAACTTAATCAAACTACAAAGCATCAATTGAGATTATCTGAGCATCAAGTGTAGAGATAGAGCATGAGAAATGAGAGAGATCAGCACAACTAGATCCAAAATCTACTAATCAATCAAGGCACAAGTAAGGAATTTAAACTAAAACATGCATGTAATTGAACTAATCATATTACCTAATCACATTACTTAGCTTCAAAAGGAGAGCCTAATCCAAGAGCTTTAGTGGAGAGCTCTAAATCTTCATTAATGATTTTCAATTACACACACTCTCTCTAGATTAGTTACAAAGAAGCTCCAAATTACAATCTAAATGTATAGAAAATATAATATAAAATTGCTAAAAGACTAACTTGCCAAAGATCTCCGCTATTGCTCTAATTTGATTGGTTGCAACAAACTTTATTTCCAAAGGAATATGTGTTATTGGGATTTGAACTCATAACCTATTTCATAGGAACCCAAGTTGTAACCAATACACCAACTACTCCTTCGTGTTAGAAAATGACTTCTTTTATCCTTAAAGTCTTATCCTCTTATTTTGGAATTCTTCAACACTTCACCGAGATTTCTTCATGTAACTTATTTAATAAAATCTCTTCTTGATGCCTCAGGACACTAGCCGGAAGGTTGGGTAGTCGTGGGGTCCACCTACACAAGAGAAATTACATAAAAATGCGCTATAAATAATCGGATTTATGCATGATAATCTGATAATCCGTTTAATGTGATAATGATAAAATCTCTGTGTAAAGCAAATGATATGCATATGATATGCTCATAAAATATGGACTAATGAAGGGTAAAATATGCAATATTTAACACTCATCAAGTCACTTGCTACAAGTGCGTAACTACCTTTTTGAAATTTACTACGGGGGTTAGTATTAATGCAAGTTATTAAAACTTCTGGCAGAAAGTTGTAACTTTCTTGTCCTAATTTTAATACAAGGTCGGTACCGACCTTGTTAGTTAAAAATAAGGTCGTTGCTGAAGCAGGTTTTTTATTTTTTTCGCGCAGAGTTGTAACTTTTCATAACAATAGGGTCGGCACCGACCTTATGTAGTGTAAATTAAGGCCGGCACTGACCATGTGCCAAATTGGTAAAAAAAGAAAGATTTTTTGGCCCAATTGCTCTAATTGGTCCAACAACATCTAAAGTGCTTGATCGGGTCTCACGTGCGTATTAAGTGTTTTTTTCGATAAGATCCTCTATTTTTGTTTTATTTTTATTTCTCTTCTGTCTCTTTGGTGGTTGCTTTCTGCAAAGGGAACAGTAGTGGAAAGGATGAGAACCTTGCTCCGTGGGAGATTTGAAATTGAAATCCCGCAAAAGAGGGTGGTCATTAAGAAGGGCAGTGGGCTCACAACACGGCCCTCCTCCATGGGTACACAGCCCGGCCCTACCTCCCCTCAAAAGCCCGTAAAGAAAAGGCTTTTGCTTTCTCAAAATGCCCATGGGCCAAGCTCCAAGAAAATTTTTACAGGCCAATCTCAGCCCCTTTCTCTAGTAAATACTTGCACGCCCACGCACGCTCAAGTCGCATACCATGAACTATATAGTGTGAGATTGAACTAGTTGTTGATATAAAAGAAAGGTGCATCACCAATGAGCTATCGCTGGATTGGGGAAGTATATATGTATTTCTTTAAGCTTATATGTGGATTTATTTGAGCATGTTTTTATGTGATTTATATGTGGATCTTATATGATTCATATATTTTGACCCTTATGTGTTTTTTTGTGTAAATAAGCTCTGATGATTCTCATGTGATTCTTTGTTTTTAATAGTCATTGACATATAGTTGTTGTATATGTGGGTTTATCTGAGCATATATGTGGGTTTATTCGAGCATAATTGTCATATGATACTAATATGGATTCTTTATAGCATAGAATCACTTATCTTTAGTTATGCGATCTAATGCCTAGCCTCGTATCTAGATTCAACTCCATTAGCCCCACCTGGCCACAACCAAGAAAATAAACTGCTACAAAATCCCAATAGCATGTTGAGGAGGAAGTTTCGAGACTTTCTTTTTAGTCTTACATGATTCATTTATTTGTTCGGTATTCAATTCATGAGAATTCAATGCAATGCATTCCATCCGGAACCTAAATTTGATGAATAATAATATAAGATTCACTAATATCAGCAAATAGTTTTTCTCTTAGATGGTAAATGTTGCCTAACCATCATCCTGTGAAATGAAATTGAAGCAAAGTGAGATCAACCGTGCTGCAGGGCCCGATTTTCGGGACCGAAAAGCAGCACGGCTCCCGAGTGAGCCGTTGGATCCCAACGCATGCTGGGATCTCATAGCTACCACGGGAGCCGTGCCCATTTTCGGGGCCCTTTTTCGGGCCCCATAGCATTTTTCAAGTGAGATTTTCATCTACCGTCCAGAGTCCCAAGCTTAAAAAGGAGAGTTCACATCAAGTTTATGTTCGATACCGGTGATAGTATAGAAATATATTAAAATTTGATTTTCTTTTCTTCAGGCTCTAGGCTTGAGCTCGTCCTGACCCTCATGGAATTAAACTAAATTATGGGTACGAAAGTAGTGAAAGATTCAAAATCATTGTCTTTGATTAAACGGACAAAAACATTTGATAAGGTTAGATCTTTTATAGTACCCCCAAAATCATTTTTCATATGGTAAGGTAAGTAAGCCTACATACGTGCAACTTGTACGTTATTCAATTTCCTAAACAGATTCATACCACCTCATGTGAAAGAGAGGGAATATGAATCCGCAGTGCGGTAGTGCAGTTTCGAAGTGATCCTAGGCCAACTATATCATGTCCCTTTATATTCGAAAACATAGTTTGCCCATATCAAGAGCATTTACGAATTGTGATAAAATTCCAACATAAGAATCATAAGGTACACTTATCAAATGAATAAGTTTCATGGATGATGATACTAAATGCAATTGATGAAATGGTTGTGTTTGTATGAAGCAACAACAAATCCTAATTGCATCCAACAAAGTACATCTCGGACTCTTGTATACAGAGAAGGCTCACTCTAATGTGATCAATCAAGGATTTTTTTTTTTCTTCCTGCTGGATGTAGATTGCTGGCCTATTCTCTCTCTGTCTCTCTGATGAATGGTTATGATCATCCAATGAGGTGATTTTGGGCGACAGCCAACAGTTTGATCACATTGGCATAGACTTCAAATTGATGTTTTAGGGCTCGGTTGTCTAGTTTGTCTTCAACTCATATAAATTTATGGTACTAGGAAAGAATGCTAAAGTGACACAGCCAAAGCAGAAGCACAGATCACGAACCACTGAATAGCTCAGTGCGGGTTTGTCCCTGGCATTTGAACTCCAAAAGCCATTTATAGGCCCAAGTTTTTGAAATCTCACTAATCAAACAAGAAGTTTCTAATAATTCAAGACAATAACTTATACTGCAATATTGATATTATTGAACATGCCCTCAGCATCTCACTCACATTTTATATGAGTGAAACTCTACTTCAAGGTTCAACCATTAAAAATCTGTACTACTTAAAATGAATGGGCTCCCCTTGTGTGGGACACTGAGATTTACTTCCAACCGTAGTTGGCCTTGCCATATAGTGAGAAATGGATATAACTATATGTTTTTATTTTTTATAAAAACATTTGGTTGATGTTGGATATAACTATACTTGAGTACTGAATTTTGTCATCTTTTTATCAAACAGAGTTCAGCACACAAAAAAAAAGAAAAAAAAAAGAAAAGAAAAAAAAGAAAAAAAAAAAAAGAACGATAAAAAGAAATGAAAAGAAAACTATAAAGCAACCACTTGTGAAACCTGAAAAGGCAATGCTCGATGCCCCTAATACAAGTACAAAGTTTACAGAGGCTATCTGTGTAGCAAAGAAAACAAGTGCATATGAGAAAGCCAAGTACTAACTTGGCTCTACCACACCCAAAGCACAACCTAAAAGCAAGTTTACAGTGGCTATCTGTGTAGCAAAAAAAAAAACAAGTGCATATGAGAAAGCCTAGTACTAACTTGGCTCTACCACACCCAAAGCACAACCTAAAAGCAGGGTGCAACAAAATAACAAGAACCAAAGACCTGTAGCCATCCCTTTTGAACATCACCACCTCCTATTGGAACTTTCATCTCCTCACCTTCGAACAGGTGAACGGCTGTTGAGCAAAAGGGGAAAAAAATTAAAAATCAATCAACAATGCATGCACATGAGTGACCAACCACCTGAGATATTAAGAAAAAAGAAGATACTCATCATATACTGTAGTTACTTAGGAGCCTTCCTCACCTTCGCAGTCTACCATAATCTGGACTCCGGTGCCGGTCATATGCTGGACCACTGTATCTATCATACACCGGACTGCGGGCACGCCCATAATCAGGACTTGGCCGACTAGGACCTCTACGAAGCACAGGGCTTACAGAACGGCCATATGGACTATTCCCACGTCTGCCATAGCCACCACCTCTTCTGGGACTGTCACGCCTGTCACCCTGTTCACCATCATCTCTCAAGGCATACTCAACAGAAACAACCCTGTCCAATATCTTGCTGCAACATAAAGGAAAATCATTAGACTTACCTGCATGCTAGCACATTTCTGTTGATAAGGGGTCATTTGTTTGCACTCAATTACATATGTAAACGTTATGCGCGTAGTGTTTATGCATCAAGAAGTTTCATTGCACTCATTCATAAGTCACATTCACATGCACAAATTATGGTGTCGAAATGGTGTCCAAATGAGACCATTTGCACACCTCCTCCAAATGTGTAACTTAATACCTCACACAGAGACCTCGGGCAATTTCCACCGAATGGAGGTCATGATATCAAACCCCATCGTCCCTTCTATTTTTTTGCAACTTCTTTGTGCCCCAAATCTTTAATCCAAACCATTTAAATCTCTTACCGACCCATTAAACCCCAAAATTTTTTAAATTTCTGTCTTAAATCTTCATAGATTTTGAAAGATGTACAAAACTTTTACACATGTTATGGTGCTTCCAAACAAACATGGTAATACATTTCACGTGTAAACTTTACATATGTAAATCCCATTTTCACAACCCCAACGAGAAATCCCACACTTATTGTCAAAATATCATTTGGACATGAGAGCTCAACCAAGTAAAGAAATCAGAATTATACAAATAGTAGTAAATGATAATGAGAAAACAATGGGAAGAAAATAAAATGAAACTGTATGTCTCATGGCCTCCTATGCATGTGCGTGCCCAAGGCGGCAATTTTCTAAACACAACTAGTCAAACCGTTCAGAAAAAGAGGAGAAGAAGACAAGCATTCCGTTCTAGCATAAGCATGGGATATAAGGAGACAATTAGAGGGAGCAAATATAAATGCCATAGGGGGCATTTGCCTTTTACGCATTGGGTTTTATATATGTAACATTTGCACATGCAAGTTTCACTCATGTAAAACACATTATTATTTTTGTCAAAACCATCATTTTCCACACGAGTAAATGAGTATATCCAAGGGGTTTAGAATTATATGGGTTTTTTGGATGTTTTTCACAAATTCTCAAAATCAATGAAGAATTAAGATATGAAACTTTACATCTTGATGTTTACCATTAATATAATAATATCAAATAGTTTGGATCCTGAATGGAGAACCACAAAAGTCCAAAAAATTAGATCTATAGGATGGGACTTTTTTAAAATTACTCAAAATATGTGAAGATTTGAGATTATCAGCTTCATGATCTAAGGGTTTATTAGTTCAATAAACAAAACAAACCGTTAGGGTTACAAATATGGAGCCCATAGGAATTAAAGGTTTTTGATGTTCCCCCACAAGCAAGAAAATCACGATGCAACTCAGAGTGCTAGCACCTTTTTGGCCGTGGGGTGTAAAATAGTTTCACACGGTTACACCAGTGTGAAAATTTTTGGTGTGTGGCCATATTTACACACAATTTTCACACTTCATGTGCACACCACATGCATAAAATCAATGCAAACAAATGTGAAATGGGCACAAACAAACGACCCCTTAAGAAAAATAGCAATGCACTCGGCCAAGAAGGCATCGCATATGGCTGCTTCCAATTGCAACAAAAGGAAAAGCCAGGCAAATTAGGTCTTGGTTACCTAATTTAAAAAATAAAAAATAAAAAACATACACACATCACCCAACAAAAGTTAGGGTTTATCTGTATGTACTCATTTACATATGTAAATGTTGTATATGCATAACGTTTACGCATGGTCACATTTGTTTGCACTCATTTACGCTCACATGCATAAAAGATGTGTGAAAATGGTTTGTAAATAAGGCCACTTAAAAAGGTGCAAAACAATTATGGACCACTTTGGTTAAAAGAAGGTGCAGGTACAAAGGGTGCTTGGGACAAGTCGCAGGATCAAATCCCTTCACCACTTCTTATTTTTGCAACTCCTAAGGGCCTCAAATTTTTTATTTGAACCGTTCAAGTTTTTTATTGACCCCATTAAACCCCAAAACATTTAGTTTCATTTCTTAAACAATCATAGATCTTGAGATATATAAAGATTTTACATATGTAATCCTAACTATTCAATGTTTACTCATTTGAAAATGGTGCTTCCAAACAAACATGGTGTTGTGCTTAATGTGTAAAGTTTACAAATGTAAATTCCATTTTCACATCCCATGCGTAAAAAGACAAACAACCCCTAAAGAAAATCAGAACATTAAAATTATCAAAACTTCTTCAATTGAGACCGACAACAAAAGCATTAAATCTATCATTCAACAAAAGGGTTTTTCCCCCTTTTTTTAATAATAGACTTAAATTTATCATTTGAAAAAAAAAAAAAAAAAGAACCTGAAGGCCGCAACATCATCCCAAAAACCACCTGAAATGCAGAGATTTATTGCTACCAACCTCATGTGAGTACATTCAAGAGCCCTTGTGGCATCTTCTTGCATTTCAAATTGGACAAAAGCAAAGTTCCTTCGAATCCGGACATGTAAAACTTTCCCATATGGTTCAAAATGCCTTTCAATGTCTCGAATCCTTGTATGGATTGGATCAAAGTTGATTACAAACAGTGTTTTTGTGGGCCTCGTATTGGCCATTGCCCTGGAACCATCGCGATAACGACCACGCTCACCTTGCTGCAAGGGAATAAATTTACCAACAAAGAAATGAATACCACAACATTGCAAAATTAAAACCATGGAAGACCGCCTATACAAATAAACTGAAAATTAAAGTTACCCTTGCCCACTCCACAGAGAGCCTGCGTCTGCTGTAGCCAAAAGGCCTATCATCAAGACCCCTAATCGCATCTTCAGCATCACGCTCATCATCAAAATATATGAATGCAAACCCTGCAATACCATTAAAAGGGGGAAACAGAAAGAAAGTAGAAAGTGGTGAGAGCAGAAATACGGAAGTGCTTGAAATTATTTTCTTTCATCAGGTTTCCGTATAACAACCAAATAACATTTAATTTCCTTGTGAGATCAGAAGAATACAAAACCTGCAGATGGAAGGAGGCCAGATGGACACAAGGATGTTGTCAAAAATGAAGGCTTGCATGATATACACTAAAGCATTGATGTCCTAAATGTTAAAGCCAAAGTGAGAACAGAGAGGTCATTGTGGAGCATGCTTCGCCATTCATAGAGAAAACGAGCAGCAGGCATGGCACGACGAATAAATCCTTGATGTCATACTCATAAAATGGAAACGTTTTCCATTTTAAGAATGTTAACAGATGAGCGTGTGAAAGTGATGTGGAATGCTATTCGCAGAGGCATGCTTCACCATTCAAAGATCAATGTACAGTGGGTATAGCATTTCATTCTTCATTGTCATACTTGTTAAATGGCAACTTGCAACATAGTGCATGAGCAACAGATGATGGTTTGGAGGGAATGCAGAATAAAATTTGTGAGACCGAGCATGCTTCGCCGTTCTTATGAGAAAATGCACGTTGGGCATGGCAAGACAACTTGAATCCTCTATGCCAAACTCGTGAGATGCCAACTTTGTGCAATGTAGGGGTGAGTCACGCATGTTCACATGAAGGAAATGAAGAATGCCATTTGTGAATGGATGGAGCAGGTGTTCTGGCAGGAAGGTTTCCTTTGGCATTGAAAGTTATTGGACAGGAGTTGGTCATCCAAGGTAGACCTGGGTTTGCTTTAGTAGTTCCTGCGTCAAAATAAACATTTAAATACATTTTCCTTTTTAACAGAAACTGTAATCACTGTTACCAAATTTTGAATGCCCAATGTTCAAGTGACTGGTTCTCCAAATAAGGGAATGGGGAAATGCGTGAAATCCTACAAAATGTTCTGTTACAAGGAGTTACCATATACAGTGAAAGAGTTTTCTACTGCAGAAGTGCAAGGAGAACATGTTTTTCCCAAAAAAAAAAAAAAAAAAGAGGTTTGACATTACGAACAGGCATCAAGAACACCCAACCAAACCAATTAAAACACCAATCCCCAGACAGAAAAGGGAAATAAAAAAAAGGCAACAAAACAAAACAAAAACCAAGTTTACTGAGACTCGAGAAAGCAAGACAGAAAAACTTCAAAAACTCAATAAAAAAATAAATTAAAGCTCCCATAAGAACTTGAGAAGGAAGAAAAAGAAGCTCTCAGTAAGAGTAAATAATAAATAAATAAATGAATAAGCACTTGTGAGTGTCAGAAATTTAAATTCAAAATGACACCAGTTGATACCCGTGAGTTTCATCATTCAAAACATAGGAAGAACAATGAGGACCATATCTTTTACGCATTACAATATAAACTTCAAAGGGAAGCTATGATTCCTAATGAAGTCATTCCTTACTAAATAGTATAATCCAGTAAGTTGATACAGCTGGAAGTGGAGAAGCAAGCTATAAATATGATGACAGTAAACAAGCCATGTACTAGCAGAAAACTTCCAATTGCAGCTCAAAAATCCATCCCATTCAAATGAGCAAATCATAATTTTTCATCATGGGAATAATAAATAGGATTCATTAAATCCAGAAATATAAACAGAAACTAGCCCAATTTTTCCTTCAAGTATTAAAAATCAGAAATCGACAGCTGAAGGTGGAACAATCAATATCTAGAACTTGATCAAACATAAAAGATCCTTAAAAATTTTACACAAATAAGAAAAATATGTGTTTGCAAGAACTGCAGCAACGCATCAACTACATGGCTAATGTGAAACTGCAATCATGAATCACGATCAGCTCTTGAAGAAGACATCTACAACTTGATCAAAACACCATCCAGGAAAAAAAAGAAAATATCAACAATATAAGACCCTCTGGAGTTTATACATATAATTGCCAGATATATCTGTGCATGTATAAGAAAGTATCAAAGCCAGCTCTTGGACCTATTATACATATATTTATTATTGGAAAAAATAGAAAGAAAACAATATACACAAGTATTTGGTTTTTCCTCTAATACAGGATTAGAGAAAATTAGTCCTCATCAAGCTAAAAAATTAGAGATGAGAATGTTGGCATGGATGTATGGTAAATTTAGTTCGGATAAAATCAGAAATGAGCGCTTTCGAGAGCATTTAGGGGCAGCATCAACAGGGAATAAAATTAGATAAACCCGTTTATGATTGTTTGGGCATGTCCAACCCAAACCGACAACGGCACCGGTAAGGAAAAGTTTAGCTATGAAGGTTGATGGCCCACCAAGAGAAAGGGGTAAGACGAAGAGAACGTGGATGGAGGTAGTAGAAATAGATCTGCATTTGACTTAAGATAGACCGAAATGGAAAAACATAATTTATGTAACCGACCCCAACATAGTTGGGATAAGGCTTTGATGATGATGATGATGATCAAGCCAAAAAAATGAGAAGAAATTCTCACGGATCAGATGACCAGGATCTAAACACAGCCTTACCTTTCGTATACTATTTACTACAAGATCCATTCAGCAACGGCACTAAACTATATTTTGTATCTACCATAATCAAACAATCCATATAAACTAAATAAATAAAATCCAATGTCGATGAGAGTGAGAACTCCATGCCAAATGAAGGTTGTGATCAACCTATGATTGCCACATATGATAGACAGATACTTCCAAACAGCCAACGCATTGTGTCGTATCGTGTCCGATACTTCACTTTTTATGTGTAAAATCTGAATCATTTCCATAAGTCCACAACATGGTGTGTCAAGGCATCATTGGTTGCTGCCCACCAAATATTGCTTGATTCGATTACTCTAACAATCTAAGTGTCTCTTGCCAAAAAAAAAATGCCAAATGAATTTAGGAAACTGACCGAAAATAAATCATTGTTATTTTGGTCTCTTTTATCAACTCGCCAAACTTTTAGTGCCACTTTGTAGAACTGTTCAAATTACTAGGACTGTCCAAGCATCATGGTTTTTCCTACTCGTCATTATGTTTTATATATATATATATATATATATAATCTTATTGCTCCAAAAGGAGAAGACCAAAAAAAAAAAAAAAATCACCAAACACAAAGAAAGAAAAAAAAGTTTGAACCTAATAAAGGAAGGGTCAAGATCTCATCCATGACTGTGACTAGGGGCGGACCCAAGAATAGTGTTTAAGGGGCACTCAGCCACTGGATGACCTCGAAATAGCCCAAAACATTCAAGCTGAAACATGGAGAAAAAGCCTATGCCTCCATCAGAAATAAGCCCTTGCCCCCCCCCCCCCAAAAAAAAAAAGAAAAATCAAACAACAAAATAATGAAGAAATTAACATTATAACCATTATCAGCCGCCGCCCCCCCCCCCCCCCCCCCCCCTCAAACAAGTTTCAATGCAAACAAAGTTCAGGTACTCAAATCTGATATGCCCTTCGCAAATAGATCTCACCCAACATAAATATTTTGAGGAAACGATAGGGGAGATTAATAGGTCATATTGCCACATGGGAAGGAAGGAAAGTGCAATTAAGGAAAACACAGCACTTCACTAGAAGATAAAGGCTTTGGTCATCTGGGCGGTCACCCTAAAAAGGAAAACGCGTTCAAATCAGCTTTAAAGTCCATCATTCTTCTTCCAAATAGTTCAATCCTAGAACTGCTCTTTCTCAAACAGTATAAATAAATAAATAAATAAAGTTCACTCCATAAAAAAAATTAAAAAATAAAAAAAAAAAAAGAAGAAGAAGAAGAAGAAGTCAGAATTCACATCACATTCATCCACAAAAATCCCCTTATTTTTCATCTCCCCAAAAAGGAGATAAAATGTTAAAGTAACCAAAAAAAAAAAAAATCCACAAAATGCATCAAGAACACATTTGGGTGACTGGGTCCTTCAAATTTTATGAGCAGTATTGGTTTTGGGTTCCCTACTACTACAAAAAGGAATGAAAAAAGAAAACCCGAACAAAAATCTTTCCTTTATCAATACCCTAGCATCAGCCAAACGCACCCAACCAACAAACAACAAAAAAATTGTAACTTTTCCAACCCAGCCACAAAAACCCATCAACAAAACTACAAATAAATTATATGTAACTTCGTAAATTTCCATTTTCATGATGAACCTGAAACTTCAATGGGATTATAGCCAAATCCCATCCCAAAAGAGAAAAATAAACAAACCCCAAATATAGAAATATAGATCAGAGAACGAAGAAAAGATTCTCTTAGAAAAAAACGATACCAGATTTCATGTCGACACGGTCGACCCTCCCGTATTTGGAGAAGAGGCGGTCCAGATCCGATTGACGAGTTTCCTGATCGAAATTGCCGCAAAAAACAGGCCTCATCGTCGCAAGCCCTCTCAACAGAACAACCCTTCAAAGGATCGAGTGCCCAAAAGACTAGAAAATCGAGACGAAACGAAAACCCTAACCCTAACCCTAACGCCTACTTCTTTTGCCTTCCAATCTAAAAGAAAAAAAAGATAAGGGGGTGTTTGGAAACAAGATATTTTAAGATATTTTGTTATATTATCAACTAGTTTAGAATGTACTCTACTAACCTAAAAAGTAGGTGTTTGGATAGCTTAGAAAGTATTTTACAATATCCCACTTTCTTCCAAAAACCTTCATATTACATTATTCAAGAATATGCTTTATAAAGTAATCTTTAAAAAATCTTTTTTAACTACAAATGGAGAGTTTGAGTAAAAACCATATGATAGATCATGAGCAACCATTAATTACAATGACCCACTATAAGTTTTAACATTTATGGGTCCCACTATTAGATTGGCCCCACAGTGCTTACAAATTTAATGTGCGGTCCTATAGTCATATCACGACTACATAACCCTTGTTAATTATTAATATTAGGTGGGTCCTACAAATGTCACGCTCGGGGCTTTCATTGTGATTACCAACAATTAGGTGGGTCCCATACTATCAAAATCAGCCAGATCCATGATTACCAAGATTGAATTGTGTAATTGTAATTATCAGTTTGTCATCATTAAATGGGTCCCACTATTTGATAGCTCTCCTACCGTTAATATGACCACAACATCAAATGGGTCCCACAATGAGTTCTCTTAAAAAAGCTCGATATGGCCATTTGTGATAATCACCATTAGATGTATATAGTATAGCTACCAGCGTTAGGTGGACCCACCTTAATTAAACAACATTGCTTGGATCTCATGATTTATCTCATGATTTAATTTAATATTATATTTCTTTTTCCAATAGATGGGTCCTACCATGATTATTAACATATGTGATTACTAATTAGTGGGTCCTATATTAGGTTAATTGATTATATTCTCTCCGTTTCTTATTTGGTACATCATCTTGTGAGTTTTTTATAAATTGTCAAACACTTCAAAAGGATATTAAAATCTGTAAAGATTGCCAAACACCATAAGTGACACCATATAATAATATGACACTATTTTATTATATGATAATGAAATCTTACAATATTTAAACTTGTTGATATTATATTATGCACTTATCCAAACACCCCCTAAGGCAGAGAAAAAGGAACCCCTGTGGAAAGAAACTCCAATCCAGCTAGAGAAAAGCTGACGGGGGAGAAGTTTTAACGCCTACCTTTACGCGGTAGTGTTTTTGTGACCCACCTACTTTCAATCACAATACACAATCCTGATGGGACATGATTGGGTAGAGAAATCGGAATGGAATGGTTATTCCAACGAAATGATTATAATTATTTTCGGAATCGCCTCCCTAATCATTATTATTTTATGTGAGTGAATCATCATTTCATTGGGGAGGGGAGGAATGGTCATTCCATTCCTTTCTAACTTTTTGTTAAGACCAAAATACCCTTATTTCACATCTACTACTATTATGTGGGCCCTATCTATATAATAATAATATAATTTATATATTATTATTATTATTATAATATTAAGATTATAAAAAAAAAGAATTTTTGTGGGCCCTACCTATATAATAATAATATAATCTATATATTATTATTATTAAAAATAAAATGACATAACTTGTGTGGGTCCCACTTATATAATAATAAGATTATAAAAGAGAAGAACTTGGCCCCACCTATATAATAATAATATAATCTTTATATTATTATTATTATTATATTAAATTATAAAGAGAAGAACTTGTGTGGGCTCCACCTATATAATAATAATATTATCTATACATTATTATTATTATTAAGAACAAAATGACATAACTTGTGTGGGCCTCTTAGATAATAATAATATAATCTATATATTATTATTACTCTTCAAAAAGAGAAGAACTTGGGCCCCACTTATATAATAATAATAAGATTATAAAAAAGAAGAACTTGTGTGGGCCCCACCTATATAATAATGATATAATCTATACATTATTATTATTATTATTATAATGTTAAAATTATAAAAAGAGAAAAACTTGTGTGGGTCCCACTTATATAATAATAATATAATATATATATTATTATCATGATTATTAAGAACAAAATGACATAACTTGGGTGTAGTACTGCAACTTTGACTGAGCGTATTTTGGTCAGTCTTATGTAAATTTTATTCTATTTCAGAACTCATTCCAGCGTACCAAATGCAGGAACATGAATCAAAATTTTATTATTGGGTTGATTCCTCCGCGTACCAAACGCTCAAATAGAAATGACTATTCATGCCTCATTTCATTCCAAACTCATTACGGTCTCCATTCTATTCTCGCCTACAACCATTCTAGCGAACCAAATGCTACCTTAGATTCTTTGGGTTTGGACCTATTATAAAAGTTTAGGACCTGAGAGTTGAGACTCAATTCCATTTGTTCGAGGGAGTAAGTATTTGTCAACGTCCAAGTTTAGTTCTCTTGGATCAATCAGGTTTGGCTCCATGGTTCAACAACTTTTTTTTTCTTTTTTGTTTTGCCTAAGACGACAGCTTGCACCTGGATGTTGTAAATTCGAAACTGTACTATCATACTAGAGCTAAAGGAGAGTTTACCCGGCTTTCCTCTTGGCCCGGGGATTAGTCCCGCCCAAAGAGTTGGGTACCCTCCGATAGTAAAAGAAAAAAAAAACAATTGTTGTAGTTAAGATGGCCAATTTTAGGGGTGCAACTCAGGCAAGCTGGGTTGGGAAGTGGATCGACTCGATTCGACCCAGATTGTGTGTAGATTAACTCGAACCGATCCAAACAAGATGCGACTCAAACTCAACCCGAATTGTAAATTTCCAACTCTTTTGGTAAACCTAAAATTTTGTAGATTTAGTTTGATCCTGCAATGCTGCAGAGAGGTTATAAAACTAAGGAATTGTGTGTGCTTATATATAGAATATCGTTACACCATGTGTATGTTCATTAATAAGTCGGGTTAAACGGGCTGGAAGTATGGCTGTCAAAGGGCCGCGCTCAGGCCAGGCTGGGGTAAGCCCGTGCCCTACCCTCAAAATACGGGCCGGGCCTAGGTCAAGCTAAAGTCCTCAGAGCTGAGGGCGTGCCTACAATACCAAAGCCCTTATCATGCCCTCTCAAGGGCCAAGGCCAAAAGAAATATTTTTTTAATATTATTATATATAATAATTTTTTTATACCCTGGTTCTAACTTTTAACACTCCTTTACTCGAGCTATGGCCTTAATCAGAACGTGACAAAATTTCCACATGGGTTTTGAATTATAATATCTGAGTCGGATCTGACTCGCCCAATAGGACAGGGGATAAACTAAATTAGGAAAAAGAATTAAGATTTAAACTTCTTTTGTATTTTTATGGTGAGCAAAGATGCAAGGAAAAAAGTATTGAGTGCTCGTTTTTATATCAAAGGTTTTTTAAGTTTCAAGTATTTATATCAGAGTGTTAAATTTCTTCAAACTAGGGCGTATATGGATGGATGGTGGATTGATGTAAAGTGAGGTAAAGCATCAAATCAAGATAGAGTAGGATATAAGGGGTTATTATGGTCTCTTTTTTAGTGGCTTTTGCTATGACCCTTGGTCTTTTCTTGTCAGGATATAGAGGAGGGAATTTTGAATTTTATACTTTTGATATAACCCCCTCATTTTTTCATGTCTCTTAAATGGTATAACCCCCTCATCTATTCACCTGTGAAGTAAATTCAAAGTAAATGGTCTCTTTTAGGGTATAAGAAAAGAATGGGGTCTTATTCAAAAGTACAAATTAAAAAAAAATCATCTCTTCTTTTTTAGAAAAAGTCAAAAATCATTCTCTCATTCCACTAAAAACTTAAAAAAATATATTTTTTAATCTAAAATGTCAAAGAAGTTCCGCCACATGGCACAAAATGAAAAAAATATTCAAGAAGGTGGATTTTGAAATTTTATACTTTTTTACAAGACCCTCTTCTTTTTTTATATCTTAAAAGCGACCATTTACTTTGAATTCACTTTACAAATGATTTGTCAAACGGGCACGGTCCATTTAGGGCCTGTTTGGATGCACAAGAAAATAATATTTTATAGATTATAATCTTTCATTTTTTAAAGAAGAGAATCTTGTGCGTTTGGTAACCCAAGAAAAATTTAAAGAAAAGATTCTTTTCTTTCAAAAATCTCAATATTTTCTCCTACAGCTCTCCCCTGTAGAAAATATTCTACAAGATAAAAATATTTCAAAATGGCAATTAAAAAGTGGTAGAGTAAAGTAAAGACTTTAATTCACGAAATCCATCATGATGTGCTTGTTTACATATATGGTAAAGTAAACTAAAAGTAAATCTCACAGCACGGTAAAGTTGGGGTAAAGTAAAGGTGGGATAAATTATTTGGTAAAGTAAAGTGGGAAGGAATGGTAAAGTAGTATCTTTTTATTTGACTTTACTTTATCACATTTTATCATAGTTTTATATGGTAAATAAAAAGTGACTTATTTACAGGTGTAGTAAAGTAAAATAAAGATTGATGTCATATCATAATAAATGTGAGGTAAAGTAATGTGAGATGAAGTATGTGGTAAAGCAAAGTGGGAGAAAGTGTTGTAAAGTAGTTATTTTTTGTATTGACTCAATTTTACTATACTTTACCATGATATTATGTGATAAAAGAAAAGTAACTTAAGATAAAAATATGGCAGTTGAACTTTACTTTACCACACTACTTTTTTTATCTAGATCTGGTAAATTACATATAAATTAAAATATTTAATAAAAAATTATTCTAATAATTTAATTTACTTTAATCATAGCACCTTCTAAACAACTCAATTTCAAATCTGTAAAATTCTTCAAAAATTACCAAACAACAAAAATACTGTAATATTACATTATTCTATTCTATACTATCTTATTCTTGTAATATTTAAATCTGTAAATATTTTATTCTGTAAACATCCAAACGGGCCCTTAGTTCTTGGAGAGAGTGTGACAACACCGTTTACCTGAGGTAAGGATTTTGTAAATGCAATAAATTGTGGTGGTCCCGATGTAAACAGTACATAAAAATTGCGGACCATTTTTTAATCTCTAGGAGAGAGATCATAATCATTTTTGCAAATTTGCATAAGGTCCAAAGAAAACGAACCTTCAGGGTTGTGATGGCACCATTTGACCCGCATAGGCTGCTGTCATGTTACCCTTATGATACGAGTTCAGATCCCCTATTTCGTTGAAACAGTGAGATACTGCTTCATCTATCAACATTAGCTATCTGTATAAAATCTCTTTTTTTTTTCATTTCAAGAAAAGCAATTGAGATGGTGTATTAACTCGTATAAAATTTTACACAACTAACAAATGTTGATAGAATAAAATAGTATCTTCTTATTTCAAGGAAACAGGGGATTCAAACTCTTATGATACTTGAGCGCTCCTTCGAAATCGATATAATCTCTCGCTGTATTTATTGGCCCATGGATAATGTCATGTACATCCGTCTACATCCCTATAGTGGTGACTTTTTGTTTGTGTAGAAGAATAGGTCGTGTTTGTGTAGGATACCTGTTCGACGCCTTCCTCCGCATCTTTTGGTGCTGTGATGGAAAATGGAAGAGATCCACTTTTTCGCCTTTAGTTTCCCCCCTTGAGGGGATCCGAAAATCTGATATGGTGGGGTCGGACTAGCAGTGATGCACTCTTCCACAGCTCTTCACAAATGCCCCCTTTCAGCCGGTTTGTTTCCGGGAAAAAATAGATGGAGTAGGAACGGACACATGATGTGTAGGTTTTTTTTTTTTAACTTCATCGCACTAATAAATGGAATTACACGAAAAGCAAATTCCTACCTACATCACCAATTATAAAATCTTAGAAATTCAATTTCATGTGAAGAAACATACGAAGTAATGTAGATATCAAAAGGTTAAAGTCCTACATGTATCTCCATCTTATATCTTTTGTGGGTGGAATTAATTTGATCATAAATTCTTAAAAACTTAATTTGATGAAAACAAACATACACCAAATGACAGAAAGAGAAGGAAGTCGCTGTGCAAATATGTGTTTCCTCAGCCTCAAAATCATGTAAAACTAGGTAATATATTCATCAAATATTTTCCACCGCAAACATCCAAACTCTTATACATCTCGACAACTCCCATTCTAAATAAGATATCTATATTCAAGCGTGCCATGTTATGACTTCCCGCCCTATTACATATGGAAAGAGAGTCTGGATCTGTTGTGACTCTGATATCACTTATTATGTACATGTATACAGAAGCCACAATCCAACGAGCAACTAACCACACAAAAAAGATAAAGTCACACATAGGGACTTACGTGATTCGACAAACTCACATACGTTCACGGAAAAGAAACTCAACTTTCTTCCATTGATCCTCACGTGATTCGAAAGACTTCGACACCCATGGAAGAGAGAGAGCTCTGCTCTAACTCTCTCACAGAGTCTTAGGGTTATATAATACATAAATATATAATCTTCTCTTTTTTAGCCCATAAGAAAGCTCCAGTACAAAGACCATAATACCCCTGATTCTAAGCCTGATTATTGGCCAATCCAATAAACTAATTTGGTAAACCGGTAATGCAACACATAAATCCAATAAGATTTACAAGTGAAACGTGTAAAACATGCCCGAAACACCATCGTGGGCCTAGATAGAAATAATCTGCACCGCTCGAGATTAATTTCATCCCCTCCCATTTTATATTCTCGATCATATCTCATTTTAAAAAATTATAAGTCCCACCATACGCCAGAACTTAACATTATATCATTGCTAACATGTCATGAATTATGGAAACGGATATCCCCTATTTGACCCTGTTTGGACCAAACAGCAGGAGATCTGTTTCCCATGAATTATATATTTTCAATCATGTGATGCGATTTCTAATTGAAAATTGAGAATATATGTCTAGAGGGGATGAGAAATGAGATCCGTCTTAAACTATTCAAATTTTGATTTTATATATATACATGGGACATGGAGTTTCCCGCATGTGTTACACACGTCATCGGGACTCACAGAATCTAATGTTCTCCTTGGCCTTTGACACTTGACTTGTGGATCAGCCAGCTACCCAGGTCGCTGTGCAGTCAGCTGTCAGACTTTGTCATGACTCATGAGAATGGAGGGTGGGCCTACTGTAATCAACAAAAAGTGCAGGTTGGTCCACATGACAGGTTGGTATGAGCCGCGGGCTGAATGAACCTACCTGCAATTACCAATGTATCCAAAGTCCAAACATTAAAAAAAAAATGAAAAGGCATAAACGACACATAAGATTTTTATTATTTTTTCTTAGGGTAGAAAGAAGACACATGATTTTATCCTGACCGTAGCCCAATCTAATTCTAGAGGGAGAGCATATTTCAAATGAGATGATAATAACGGTAAAAGGATGTTTGCATGTAATTGGCTTTTTTGTGCGTGCAGCATCCAATCTAAGATATTATATTTATTTATTTATTTTTTATAATTTCTTTTATATTTCTCCGTTCCAATCTTTTTCAAGTTAGATACTTAGGTAGCTTATTTGCTTCACTTATATTAATACTATTTTTATTAATGTCTATCTTTAGCCTTCCTTTTTTTGGGTAGACCGTCAATCTACGTTGAAAAGATTTTATTAGATACAGGGGCGGACCCACCCAGGAAATGGGACTAGGGGAGCTAAATGAAAATTATTAAAAGAAAATTTTAATATTTTAGGCGACAAAATAAAAAAGTAAAAAGAATTAATGGTAAAAGGTAATATTTTGAAAACTTAACGGCCCTATGCCTACATGTAGGTCCGCTCTGATTAGATATATCCAACCGTCCTTACTTTATCTTTTAAAACTTTACTACACATCCACCTCTTAATTCATATATTTGCTATACTCATTCTCTGTTCATATGTTTCTATTTTTATTGGCCAACATTCTACTTACATAGTTATAACTTGTCTAACTATTGTCCTATAAAATTTTTCCTTCAACTATCACACTATTTTATCTTATGTTCGGCATTTTTTTCAATCACCTTATCTCTACTAATTGTCAAGCCAAAGTAATGGAATGCTTTATTTTATTTTTTTTGTAATGTTTCATTAGATTTCATTCAAGAAATACTTTTAAACAACATTTACATTGGTGATTTTAACCTACACACTCCCTACTCACCATTTCACGTCTGGTGAAAAAAGTAGGATATAAACGTACCTTTTTCACTTCGCAATCATTTCCATCACTCCACTTCCGAAACGGCACACAAATCGGTACCAAATCCCGTTACTTAATGTCGAACCACACGTGCATGGCGTGGGCTCTCTATCGAGTCTAATCTCACGTGGAAGAGAAATTCTAAATGCACCCACTTTATTTAGTGAGCACATTCATATTAAAAAAAAATAAAAAACCTTCCACAACAAAACTATACATAAGTTCTGTGCATATCTCATGTGCACGGATTTTTACAGTCGTGCACCCCTTTATATGCATCATAGGCGGCGGCACATTGATCTCAGTGGAGTCAATTGACCCCGCTGAGATTTGAAAAAATATTTAAAAATAAAATTTTTAATGTCATGAATTGAAATTTTGAGTTTGACTGCACATAAACTTTTGAGTTTGACTCCACTCAATTTAAGAGTTTTACCTCACATTAGCTAACTTTACACATTTTATTTGTTGTTATGGTAGTGAACAAAAGTCAACATAAAATACCGACCGCCTAAGTTAATGGGCCAACTGTCCACCAAAATATAAAAAAAAAATTAATGGGCCCACATTTCTAATATGCGCTCTAACAAAGAGTTTTTAGAACTTAAAGGAATTGGTGACATTGCTAGAAAATTAGTGGAGACAAAGAAGGACATCGTATACCAATTGGTTTATTTGCTTCTAAAATTGGTGTTGATTTTACCAGTAGTGACTGCGACAATAGAAAGATCTTTTTCACCAATGAAATACGTAAATACAGGTTGCGTAACCAAATGGGAGATCAATGGATGAATAACTATTTGGTTACATGTATTGAAAATGATATAGTTGCTAGTGTTGATAATGAAGCTATTATACAATGATTTCAACACATGAAAACCTGTTGAGGGCAACTATAGGAGTTTATGTATTTGGATTTTCGTTTTGAGTTAAGAACTATTAGTAATAATGTATTAATTTTTTTTTTTTTAGAATTCAATATTATCTTTGTCGGATTATCGGAAATATATTATTTAAGAATTTTATATTATATTTGTTGAATTATCGAAAGTAGATGACAAATGTTGATAAAGAGGAAAAACAAGTTTATTTGATTTACGGAAGATAAGTCTTTTGTTGACCCCACTGACTTGAATTTCTGGAGCCGCCACTGATATACACGGCCCTAAAACTCTGTGCACCCCACCAACGAGCCATACACGAGAAGAAAGAGGAGAAGATGGTCGCCAGTGATGGCTGGGCAGAGAGGGGAGCTCGTCGGTGATGGGTAACCCTTGGGGTTCAGGCGCAGCAGGTGGGAGGGGAAGAGAATAGGAGAAGAGGAGAAGAAACCGAAGGGAGAAGAGAGGGGTGCTCGCCAGTTATGGTGGGCAGAGAGGGGAGCTCGCCAGATGGAAAGATGGTCGCTGGTGATGGGTCGGCCGTCAGGGTTCGATCGCAACAAGTGGGAGGGGAAGAGAAGAGGAGGAGAAGAGGAGACGAGGGTGTTTTAGACATTATTGAAAAAGTGGGAGGGCTGCAAAACATGTGAGTGCAAATAGAAAATTTCTCCACATGTAAATGTAATACGAGCATGTGTTTAGAAGTTAAAACAATACCTTAAATAACAATTCCAAAACACCCAAAAAGGCCACTTCAGTGATTCAGAATCTCCCACGTTTGAGTTCCATGGGAAGGAAACAATCAAGCAACAACCCCACCCCATGTGATGTCAACTAGAGTAAATACTCCCTTTAAAGCCACACACCTTTCATTTCTTGAACTTGCTCTCTGAAATATACCTCCCACAGAATAGAACATGGAAGAATCTACCCAACTAGTCACAGCTCCTCTTCGTAAGACCCATCTTCTCAATATTAATTCATTTCCATGCTCAAATCTCTTCTTGTAATTATCTCAACCACACACTTTCCTTCTTGTTCTTCTTGTTGTTGTTACATGTGCAGTTGGAAAGAAGAAGAGAGAAGATGAAGATGACAACAAAAGGCCTTCAACTTCATTATCCAAGGATTCTGATGCTGAGATTTCTTCTGGGGTGTCATCAGAATCTGAAAATTCGCCAATCGAACAAGTCGCTCTTACAGTACCCACCACAGATGATCCAACAATCCCAGTTCTCACCTTTCGGATGTGGGTCTTGGGCACTCTGTCTTGTATCCTTCTATCTTTTCTCAATCAGTTCTTCTGGTACCGAACAGAGCCTCTTTCTATCACTGCAATCTCTGCACAGATAGCGGTTGTCCCACTTGGGCACCTCATGGCTTCTTGGCTGCCCAAACGAGTGTTTTTCAAAGATAGTAGATGGGAATTTTCTTTGAATCCTGGGCCGTTCAATGTAAAAGAGCATGTATTGATCACTATCTTTGCAAATTCTGGAGCTGGGACTGTTTATGCCATCCATATTGTTACTGCTGTGAAGATCTTTTACAAGAAAACCATGACTTTCTTTGTGGCATTTCTTGTGATACTGACTACCCAGGTATGAGTTTGATTCTAAAGATAAGTTGGAAGAAGATTTGTGTTGAGGTCAAATGTTCACTCGCTTGTGAGCGATCATAATTGTGGTTGGGCCCTCGTCTTCACAATAAAACCATTATTGTGACGTTTTCCATTACCAATTAATTTTGGAATAAGTAATAACTTAATGGCGTACATGTAAGATCCTACAATTTATTACCTTTAGATTTTGATCAGGGATTTGTGGGTTTTATGTTTTCTAATTTTTCAGGTGTTGGGGTTTGGATGGGCTGGAATCTATCGAAGATACTTGGTGGAACCAGCCGCAATGTGGTGGCCATATAATCTAGTTCAAGTGTCTCTCTTCAGGTAGAGTTTGCAGCACTTTATTTTCATTCATTTTAATTGGTAGAGCTGTGATGGTGATGGAAACTGTTATGTAAGATATTTAGGTGAATTCACCCTGCATTATTGGGGGTTGGCTCGAGTTGAGCAGGGCTTGGACAGAGGCCTATTAGATCCATAGTTCCACTGGGCATATAAAGAATGATAGAACTTAAGTAGACAACTAATCTCAGGGTTATTGTATTGGCTGGCTAGGTTCTTCTCTGACTAGTGATGACTCTATAATAGTTTTCTATTATGTTGCTTGTTTGGTGCTGCAAATTCTCCTGAAAAGGGGCCTCTTTTCTAGTGCCCGTTCTCTTCTTATTATGGAGGGGACAATATAATAATCCCTATTTCCAGCGGAACAGTCCAGCTCTATAAGGCCCATGTGGGCCCACCCTTGATTACAACAGCTCCTTTCACATTCATATCCCCCATGATATAGCACTGTGTCTAATTTTATACTCATCAAACATCTACTCATCTTTAAATTGAATCTCGGAAAAGAAATCTATAATTAAAAGACCGTTAAACATTTAAGGCTGTTAAATCAAGGCTAGGATGTATAATCTAATGGAGTTGATCTTATTCATGACCCTTATTAGCAAAGAGAACTGCTCCTTCACACCCTTATCCCCCGTGATCTAGCGCCATGCCCAATTTTTTGCTCATCAAATGTTTACTCATCTTTAGATTGAGTCTCGAAAAAGAAATCTACAGTTAAAAGAATGTTAAATATTAAGGTTGTTAAATCAAGGACTAGGATAATCTGATGGGACTGATCTTATGCATGACCCTTGTCTGGAAAGAGTCTTTTTTTATTGATCCTATCCCCAATGATAGAAATGCATTAAACTGGCCCCGTGAATTGGGCCACTTAAGCACATCATGAGATATTCTCTTAGGTGAAGACTTTCCATAATTTCATTCCTCAAATACACCTACCATGTACCTCATTCTTAATTATTTGTAGATCCAGAGGTGCGTTCTTTATGTGGGCAATTGGGCAAACCCCAAGCTGTAGTTCATTTGGCCTAGGACCACGGTTTGCACCCGGAGGTTGTAGGTTAGCAACTGCACTATCACACTGGGGCTACAGGAGAGTTTACATGGCTTCTCTCTGGGCCTGGAGGGATAAGTCCAGCTCAAAGGGTTGGGAACCCTCCGATAGCAAAAAAAAATGTGGGCGACTGGCGTAAGTGAGTGGCAATTCATGACATGAGTTGCCAGCTAAACCCGAACTCAATAAGGTTGGTTCTGTTGGAGATTTTCTAACATTTGCAGAAAATTGAATAGGAACCTTTTTTTTTTAGGCTTCATGGTATTGTTTGCATTAAAATGTATAGGAATTGAATACATGATCAAAGGTGAATTCCCAAAAATGAACATCAAATAGCATCTTCTTTTGATCCTATTTCTAAAGAAAATGCTATTTGATGTTCATATTTGAAAATTAACCTTTAATCCTCATTTTTAACCACCCTATGTATTTACTTCCTACGTATTCTAATGCGAACAAATAGGCTAAGTATTAAAAGAAAATAACACTTACATATGTTTTCTTGACTAACCTTGCTAAGATAGCTTATATGGATTCTTGATTGTAGCTTATGTGTGAGGGCATGGACTTGGGCTTGAAGCTTTTGGGCACTTTTAGGAGCCCTATAATTTATAGTTTATTGAGCTGACTCGAGTTAACCTAGGCCTTAATTGAATTGGGTCGGTTCGCTTCTAGGCCAAATAGGACTTTGTGGACACCAATGGTTGTTTGTCATTGTAACGGATCTTGTTCACCCAGGTTAGTCCAACACATAGAGGATCTGAGCCTGTTTTTACCAAAGTCGTATGGAGGTGTTGATTATCTCAAGAAAAGCACAACCCAAAACTCAGGCAATTTATCCAATCTCATTCATTGATTCCATCTCTTAGGGTTGACATTTTCAACCCAATTAATAAATGGGTTGAGACGTTGAGTGGGTTAAAGAGAATGGTCGAGATATGAAATTTCAGGTTCATAGGGTTCAGTAATTGGCAATTTGTCAAATCTGGTATTCAGATTTTCCAAATATAGGGTTGTGCTTGCGTTGGAGGTGATGCTTTTTTTTTTTTTTTTTTTTTTGTTGAAGATGACTTGTGCACATTTCTCGCACATTTGATCCCTTTTGACTTCTGGCACCCCCAACTTGGTAGGTGGCACTACCATTCTTGCTCTAATCTCCAAGGTTTGTTGGTCACATTATAAATGGTTGGGACCATGACAAACTGACACTTTTTGACTGGTGGGTGGGCCAGTTAACAAAAATTATAGTTTTGGGATGAATGGCTACCCACCTGTCTAGGATCTATCTCTAGATATGGCATTTTTCCATGCATGGTGGCTTGGCTTTTCTTCTTTAGATATAGATTTTTTCTTTCCACTTGTGTGGACTTTATTAAATTTTAAGCCACTGTTGATGGGGCTGTCAAAAGATTTAGCATGATGTGCAATCTAAAATTAGATTATGAAAATCTGAGTTAGGTTTTAAGTGATTTAAAATCCCAACCTGTTTTCAAATTGATTTTTGAACCAAAATTGACATAGATCATTTGATACTGAGATCCAAAGAGAACTGATCAACGATCTAGGTGTAAATTTCCGAAGTCCACCACTGTTCAAGATGGGATCATGTGAAGGCTCTAATTTTGACAATACCTCAAGTCAAGGAGACCGGATGGAAAAAAAATGGTGTGGTTCTAATTTTTGACTCATTTATTATTTAGGTTCAAGACCGTAGGTTTCAACATGACAGCATGGACCGAACTCAAGGGTTGTGATTAAAATGGCTAGGGGAGATTTAAGGTGGGGAGCTATGATGCCCAATACGGCATGGATACGGCTAGGATATGCCATAGACACGACAAGGATACGGATTTTACATATAAAAAGTGAAGTATTAGATATAATACGACACGATACGTTGCCCATTTTGAAGTATCCATGCATCATAGGCGGGGAGCTCTCTCGGCTCTTCTAGATTCCTAAGCTTTTTCTCTTATTGCTGGTGGTTGTGGCGGTCCGACCTAGCCCTCTGAAACCTACAAAATGAGGACTTTTGTTTTTCTTTAAAAAGAAGCCAGAGCGCCGCCGGGCTTGGACAAAATATTTATAGGATTGCCAATCTAATGGGTTAGGTTTTATTAGAATTTTCGATTCACGTGACATTTTTCATAACATATCTCCTGCCCTGGAGAAGACATCTTCTAGATCTCTCTCAATTTGTAGATGCAAAAGCATGCTTCTCATTGTTGTGCC
Source organism: Litsea cubeba (assembly GCA_012931725.1). NCBI lineage: Eukaryota > Viridiplantae > Streptophyta > Magnoliopsida > Laurales > Lauraceae > Litsea > Litsea cubeba. The sequence continues at coordinate 301,381 of WHSA01000079.1, forward strand.
TCCTCTCAGAGAACTTTGAATTTACATAGTTTTAATGTTATTTATCACATATACTATTAGAGTGTTTTATAGAAATTTCACATTAAACAAAATTTTGCTCTTTTTTTCCTATTATGTCTCTCCTAATCGGCTAAATTAGAACTTAACTGGCTAATAAAAGTGCATGTGAGATTCTGGCCATTGGCTCTACATACATTAGATAAAAGTCAAACCATTTTGAAGAACATTTTAGGCTTTAAGTACTATCTGTTTCTTAGCAAAAGAAAGGTATTCTCTATTTCTCTGTATGTTGGTCTTCTATACCAGTCTTTGTTTTGGTCCTTGGCCATTTCATTTTCAGAGTTGAGCCTTGTAAAAGATAGATTAATAATGTCTAATAACTTGTCATTAGTTTCTCCTCTTTGTTGGTGATTGGACTCTATACAAACATTATTCTAAATTACAAATCTAAATTACAAATCTAGTGTTGGTACTGTTGATGCTGCTGTTCTTATCATGTTAACAAATGGTTTCAGGGCTCTACATGAGAAGGAAAGGAGGCCCAAGGGTGGGCTAACGCGGAACCAGTTCTTCCTCATTTCCTTCGTCTGCAGCTTTGCCTACTATGTTTTCCCAGGCTACCTATTTACCATGCTAACTTCCCTCTCTTGGATATGTTGGATCTTCCCACACTCCATTCTAGCCCAGCAATTAGGCTCAGGACTCTATGGGCTTGGACTCGGCGTCATTGGCCTCGACTGGTCAACCATTTCCTCCTACCTCGGGAGCCCGCTTGCCAGCCCATGGTTCGCCACTGCAAATGTGGCCGTTGGATTCATGATCGTCATGTATGTCATGACTCCCATCACCTATTGGCTCAATGTGTACAATGCCAAGACATTCCCCATTTTCTCCGATGAGCTCTTCACGTCTACGGGCCAGGAGTATAACATCACAAGCATCATCAACTCCAATTTCCAGCTTGATGTCCAGGCCTATGAGAAGGAAGGGCCTCTCCACCTCAGCACCTTCTTTGCGATGACTTATGGCATTGGCTTCGCGGCTCTCACTGCCACAATTGTCCATGTACTCTTATTCCATGGAAGGTAATTAGCTGAACAAATTAGAATATAAGACGGCTAAGGTTTTCTATTTTTTTAATAGAACGCTTTTAAGCTGGCTAGAGTTAGATGGGATAAGGCGAAGATTATGATGATGAATTGATAATGATCATGCTCATAGCTCTGTTATCAATCATCTGTTCTTGGCATTGAGAATCCTTAACACAATGTATGCTTCTGCAATCATGGCCTAGTGGATGCTTCGTATTTCTTGTTGAATGGCAAGAAGCTGTAATTAATTCCACTTATGTGATTGTTACAGTGAAATATGGCAAATGAGCAAGTCAGCCTTCCAGGAAAAGAGAGAAGATATCCACACAAGACTCATGCGAAAATACAAGCAAGTCCCCGAGTGTTGGTTTGGGTGCATCCTTATCGCAAACATTGCCTTAACCATCTTCGCGTGCGAGTACTACATTGATCAACTTCAGTTGCCATGGTGGGGTGTGTTGTTTGCTTGTGGTCTCGCAGTTTTCTTCACCCTCCCCATTGGAATCATCACTGCCACAACCAATCAGGTACATTCCCTGGCCTGCACTTTGAAGCTTCAATATCACCTGTTTACTACTACATAATTTTCTCAACTTACTATACAGATCAGGGTAAGAAATTTCTGATCTAAAAAGCTTAACTTATGTGGTTGATGAATCAAACAGACACCAGGCTTGAACATTATTACAGAGTACATCATGGGGTATATAATGCCGGGGTACCCTGTCGCTAACATGTGCTTCAAGGTGTATGGGTATATTAGTATGACACAGGCTTTAACATTTCTACAAGACTTCAAGCTTGGCCACTACATGAAGATTCCTCCTAGAACCATGTTCATGGCTCAGGTTAGTCTCACTAACCTTCTGTTTCCACTTATTTTTACAGTTCAGAGAAGTGACAATTCAACATATTGGTATACTATGAAATCAGGTAATGATTTTTGTGCAAAAGCTATACATTAATGAATTCCAGCAAATATTCCTAGATAAGCCATGGCTGAAGAAATGAACAATAGACCCTTCTTTGGAAGGAAAAACTAATAACTTTGTTCGATGTTGTTAGCATCCTATCTATCTCAACCAAAAGGCATAAAAATCATGCTTAATATATAGGTCACGATCTACCAATATTGATCAACAAGCATCTAATATATGACCCACCAATGGACATCATATGGATTTAAAACTATGGCCCTGTTTGTGTTCATTAAAATACATAAGATTGAATACATAGGCTGGTTAAAAATGAAGATCAAAGCCGGAATTTCCAAAAATGAATTTAACCGCCCTATTTATTCAATTATTATGTATTCTAATTATGCAAACAAAGAGGCACTTACGAGAATGCTAGAGACGGCTTTGTTGCTGCTGAATTCAGTCCAATACATCATGATTCATTAACATGATCATGCACTATTTCTAATATACATAAACAGGTAATTTTGTATGTCAAAAGGTGAAAATGTGATGATGAAATGGCCCTTGATAGGTAATGGGGACCCTCATAGCAGGAGTGGTCTACTTAGGAACTGCATGGTGGCTCATGGAATCAATCTCAGACATCTGTGAAACTTCATCATCAAACAGTCCATGGACCTGCCCCAGTGACCGTGTTTTCTACGATGCCTCTGTCATCTGGGGGCTGATCGGTCCACGCAGAATCTTTGGTAACCTCGGTCAGTACTGGGCCATCAACTGGTTCTTCCTAGGTGGGGCTGTCGCCCCCATCCTTGTGTGGATGGCACACAAAGCCTTCCCAAACCAAGAATGGATCCGGCTTATCAACATGCCAGTCCTCTTGGGTGCCACAGGGATGATGCCACCAGCGACTGCAGTTAACTTCACCAGCTGGATCATTCTCGGGTTCTTATCGGGCTTCGTCATGTACCGGTATCGGCGCGATTGGTGGCAGCGCAACAACTACGTGCTCTCCGGTGCGCTCGACGCCGGTTTGGCCTTCATGGGGGTGCTGTTGTACTTGTGTCTGGGGTTGGAGGACATAAGCATTGATTGGTGGGGAACCAACTTGGATGGTTGCCCATTGGCCTCTTGCCCAACACAGAAGGGAATTGTTGTAGAAGGCTGTCCAGTTTTCTAAGTTTCATGTACTGTTTTTAACTTTTGCCTTCTCTTGCAGTGAAGAGATCAAACAGCACTTGCAGGCTTGCAGCCTGCAGGGACAAATTCTCATTTCATGTGTATCAATTGCCACACTCACTGCTGTACATACCTATTAAAAATTAATTTTTAATAAGTGGGCTCCACTTTGAAGTTTCAATTGAATAAATTACTTAGGACACGTTTGTGCACAGGTGCTTTCCACGGAACACAAAAATTACCACATCATCAAAATCTTAGGAAAATGGATGTCATGGAAAAGGTTTTCCGTGGCCGTTGAAATCCATATTTGATGCGGCTGTGGATTCCTTGGAGTGGAAGAATGCGTTTTCTTTTTATTGGTGCAAGAGTTTTCTGCGGAAAATAAAATCTCAACCCAACAGTGTATAATGCTGGATCAATATTACTGATCTACCATCTCCAGTTTTGTTGGCCTCGTAAACAACACATATATGAATTAAATTAGGGGATCGATATTGGCACTCCCCCCCCCCCCCTACACTTGGGAGGGGGCAAAAGGGAGTGCCAATATCAATGGCCTTAAATTATTAGTTCATTCATCAAGTGATTTCTTGGGGCTGATGGCATTTTTGTAGGACGTGATTAATGATAGCTATAGATATTCTGCTTTATGAGACTCAAGTAAGATTGGTCTTACCTTACGTAACAATTAATTAGTTACATGCGGAATGTAACATTTACATAGTGACATAACTAGTAAATCCCCGTGCTATGCACGGACCACAGAAACAACAGATGCACAGATTTATACATATTATTTTTATTAAATCTATTAATTAGTAAACCTTTATGTGTCCTTTTTTTTGCTAATTTGATATATATATATTTTTTCCAGATATTTTATTCTTTACGCAAGTTGTACATTGAGTTTGATGCAGTCCGAGCACGTGTAAAAAATATTAATCTGAAGACATATTAACAACAAAACAACAGAATAAAGCAAGTAAATGTAGCTTCACTAACACGGGGTTCACAATATACACATTCGTACGATTTATACAAATGAAAAGACAATAAATATGTGCAAATTAGGACACTAACAATATCAAACAAAATATTAATGCCGAGTAATTGTAAATCCATCTTTCAAGTGCTTCGCGGTGGACCTGTAGGCATATAAAAACTATGTTAATAATTAATAAATTATTATGTTAATGGTAAATAATCAATTGAAAATATCGCAGAAGTCATCATAAGAGGACATTTTTACCTGGAATATGGAGATTGACTTTCATATCTCATTGCTGTTTTTTTCCAGTCCATCATCTAAATCTTCTAAAACCCTTATTGTTATAAGGTCTAACTCGATATCTTCCAGCATATCTCCTAATTCCCTCATGTCCACGAAGTTAGTCTTGACTTTAGCATGGATGTCATGTACCGGCTAAGGAGGTGGTAGAGTGCTTATTATGGAACGTACCAGATCTGCAATATTTGGTTCAAACCCTCTCCTTTTTAGATCGTAATACAACATTTCCTTGGTTAGCAAATGTTCTCTGACACCCATTCCTTCAATCATTTTCTCTGTCCTGAACTGTATCCATAAGGGATGAATATACTTCTCAAACGATTCCAAGAGGTCGACAAACTCAACTGCATGCCATGGTCGAAAAATCTCAAATATCCTCCTTTTTACAGCATCCCAAACTGATGGCAAACTTTCAGCAATTTTAATCATTATATATCTTTCAGGGATGAAGTCTCCACAGACTCTCAGCCACTGAGCTAGCTATATTTTTCTAGAACCTTGTCTTGCTATTGGGGTGTCATTTTCAAATGGTTTAATTTCGAACTCATTTGCCCATTCCCTGACACGTAGAGAGTCTTTTCCACGACGATATTCGAGTGGTGTACTCATATTATCTGGGTTAGAGTTTTCCAAAATAAATTATAAATTATAATTTAAATGAAAGCAACAGCAGATCAATCAAATTAGTAATAACACAGGAAGCAATTTAATAACTTGACACACATTATGAAATACTTGTAAAATAAACGTAAAGACAAATTAGAAAACACAGAATAAAATAACAATATCGTCAAATGAAGAAAAAACCAACCAACTATTACACTAAATTCAACAAAATGTCAAACCTTATAACATATTTTAATGGGAGATATCGTTGAAGACTTCCCTGTACATAACAATTTTCGTGATATCATTTGGCATCCCTTTTTATTGATCGGCAACATCTTCAAACCTGACGGAGATATAGCACGGAACAAAGCTACATATAGCTGGCCATGTGAAAACATAGGATTCGGTAGATAGACCCCAATATTTTTTAGAGTTTGTCCTTGACTCTTGTTTATGGTCATTGCAAATGCCAACTTGATAGGAAATTGTCTTCTACTCAGTGCGAATGGTGAATCAACAGACGTCGGTGTTAGGATAGCACGACTTATCAATACAATTTCTCCAATGCGGGACCCTGTTATGACTTTAGCTTGTATGACTTTATCCCCCATCTTGTCAACAACCAATCGGGTACCGTTGCACAATCCCAAACACTGATTCAAGCTTCTCAACAACATTGTCGGAGCTCCAACTTTTAACTCAAGAGTATGACTTGGTAATCCCGGAAAGTCCAAAGAATTTAGAAACTCTGGAGGATGCAAAACATGATCATTAGATTCCCCGGACATTGGACATAGCTTATCTGCACTATAAAATACCCGCCTTTCACCTAGAATCATCGATAACATCATAGAGTTTAGCTTGTCGACATCGATGTTTTTCGGAGCCAGTATTGCACGCTCATTTAAGTACGACAAATCAATGTATCTATTAAGCATTTCAGGATAAGTCGATTCAATCAACCGTTGTACTCCCTCCTCATCATTTCGTATGAGAAACTCATTCGGGATTTTGATCCAGTCCGCATCATTATCACTTCCAAAAGACGTACCGGATATCTTTCCCTCGCCAACCATCTTAATCCACTCCGTAAAATCATGTAACCGATATTTTAAAGCTTCGAAGACATTGTTTGCTGTAACACGTATATTTATATGCAGATGTAAAACCTGGCAATATTTCCAAATACTCGATCTTGGTAATGAAGCTCCAACTATCTGTTCACGTCCCCCCTTTGTTATAATTGGAAGTATCTGTCTAAAATCTCCTCCAAGTACGAATAATTTTCCTCCAAATTCCTTATCGGAAGAACAGTTACTTGTATTTTGAAGAATGTCTCTAAATGTTCGATCAACTGCGTCAAAGGCATAGCGACCCAACATTGGAGCTTCATTCCAAATGATTAACTCCGCTTCGGAAATTAACAGTGCCAAATTGGTTTGATGGGCGATGTAACAATATGACGATTGATGAAGGTTTAATGGTATTTTGAAACGGGAGTGCGCTGTTCTTCCATTTGGCAAAAGCAGAGCAGCAATGCCCGATGACGCTACCGAGAGAACAATTTTATTTTGTGACCTTACCTTTGCTATTAAAGTCCTCCATAGATAGGTCTTTCCAGTTCCTCCACTGCCATAAACAAAGAATAGACCTCCTGTCCGTCTCTCGTACGCATCCATTATCGTATTGAAGACCATCTTTTGATCATCATTTAAGCCGACATGTAAAGATTCAAACAAATGGCTTTCTGCAGTGCTATCATAATTGAGTTCTTCCCTTATGAGTTTGTTTGTAACGAATTGGCCCAACCGAGAAGATGGCATACGCATAGGATGAAATTCTGTCAAGGACCTACCATTCCTATTAAGTATACGCTCGATATCCAGCAACCCTAAATTTCCAATTCACATTCATCAAGACGTATTTCTCTGTCTCCAAGCTCTCTCCTCGTTCGACTTTGTAAATCATCTGTGAGGTCCACCCAGTGTTTTTCCCATAATTCTGCCTGATTTGTAATTTCTGAGAACATGAGCATTGAACAAAACATGTTTCTGAGTTGTGAACCTGTAGCCCACTTCGAGGCCTCGTTAAGTGCTTCATGCCATTCACCATCATGATCGAGTAAGCCAAGTGCAAAGCATGCCGATTTGTAAGTTGGGTGCACCACCCCTCCAATGGTTCTTATATCCTCATGGCATTTTGCCCCCCGAACTTTGTTTAGCAGGATACCAAGATAATGACATTCTCCTGAGTTTGGATGTGCATAAGCAAGCCTACCAATACTAATACATTATTTTCGCCTTGTCCACATTTTCTGCTTTGCGTTCCAGACTCCCCACTTTGTTGGAAACTCAACGTATGTAAATTCATTGGCATCCGGGTGGTTTATATTTGCTTCGAACCATTTCGTGAACATTGTTTCATGAATGCCATCCCGATTAACCACGGATGCAACATCATCTGTGTCCCTAAACACAACAAACTGTTCTCCTGGTAAATGATATTGTAACCTCTGCACAGAGGGATATTGTTTTTGCAAGTAGAATTCCAATATTCTCCAGCATGCTTCAATCGAAGATATGTATCGACCGTCTTGAAATTGCTTGATCTCATTCACACATCTGTACATACGTTCTCCATTCTGATCATATTGTACAATATTATCCTCGATCACAATCGTTGCACGATCTGGACCCTTATTAATGTACTTGTATAAGTATTTAATGACCTTGCTGTGGGCACACCGCTCAATATTTATGTGTGAATCATATCTTACAATTAGATCACGATTATATGGAATAACCCATCGGTTATCGACATCAAAACCATTGATTCTATACGTCATGTTATTATTTCGACGTCTGTATAGCACGAATCCATTCTCCGCTATTGTCGTTGAACCGACAAATGGATATATCTATGATTAAAAATTCACACCAATTGTTATATCGCAAAGAATATGTAGTCATTTAAATAGTTAATCTCAAAGATTGACTAACGAATAGTTAATCAAGCCCATTTAGGGATCTAATGGAGAGATTTTAGGCTTTTGAGTGGAAGATGATTCTTTTAAATATAAGCATGAAATTTAAAAAATAATATATTTGAGATTCTTGTATGGAGTAGGAGAAAAGATTACCTTATTATATGAAGGTGATGTATTTGTTACTCGGACGGTTTGCAAACATAAATTAAGATCGAGCCCCTTCCAACAAACCGACCCGGCAGCCTGTTTAATGCTTTCTTTGTGTTTCTTATTCTGAGATTTTATAGATTACTTAGGTGCCATTTGGGCTTTTTGGTACTTGGGTCGGGCTCAAACTATTTATTTCAGACTGTTTAATGCTTTCTTTGTGTTTATTATTTTGAAATTTTATAGATCACTTAGGTGCCATTTGGGCCTAGGGGTGTTCATGGATCAGGACAGCCCAGCCCAGCCCATCTCAGTTTGGCCTGGGCTTGAGCCTTAGTTTTTGGTACTTGGGTCGGGCTCAAACTATTTATTTCAGCCTGTTTAATGAATAGGCCAGGCTTGGATCCAGTGGCATAGAGCCCAAAACCGACCCGGCTGAAAAAATATTTACATGTAGAATACGATCTTGGTTTGAATTTCTCCTAATTATCTTATCCGATTAATATATTTGACACCAGCCCTTCTTTCTATCTAAGGTCTGTTCAAAAATTTAAGCTTTAGGCATTATCCTAGTCTAAATGAATGATTGGTCAACCCTAAACCTATAATCTCTTAATAAATGATTGGGTCAACCATACCCCTAAAATCTCTCTAATTGTTATCTTAATTAATCTCTACTTATGTCTACAAACCAAGAAGACCAAATCTCTTGAAAATGGGATGTCACACTTCCTTAATCACATCCTGTAATCTCTTAATAAATGATTGGGTCAACCATACCCCTAAAATCTCTCTAATTGTTATCTTAATTAATCTCTACTTATGTCTACAAACCAAGAAGACCAAATCTCTTGAAAATGGGTTATCATACTTCCTTAATCACATCCTGTAATTATGCCATCATGCGATAGAAATCAGCCATCAAGTCATATATCACAGTCTAAAAATTCCACTCATATATTTCATCTCATAACATTCCTATTTTTCTTAACCCTCCCTATTCTACAAATCTGAACCAATACAATACCTGTTTTTTCCAATCCATTAATTAATAGTATAATTCATAGTCCACTTGTTTAAAAATAGTGTAAGAGGCCCGTGCTGGATAAAAAAAAAATAAAGTATAAAAAAAAATTTGTAGATGAAGCAAGATAGTGAAAGGAGTAAGGGAAAGATTAAAATTTCGAACCGATTAGGTGGTCTCATAATGATATAGTGTTGGCCTAGTGGTTAGGAATAAAAAAAAAAAAAAACTAACAACACTAAGTTATAGAAAACTTTCGGGAATGTTGGCCCAACCAGGGCCCATAAGCTTGATCTGCTAAGTTTAAAATTTAAAATTTTTATTTCCATGTATAATAATTAAAATTTTAAATCAATTGAATAAGTAAAGGGGTGAAATATGTAACTTATGTATTAGAAGTTAATAGAAGGGATGTGATCCCGTACTGACAATGTTTCAATAAACATAACATAGAATATATATAAAATAAAAATAAAGTATATATAGATGAATAATTTTCCATAAAAATGCTAGAATATAATATTAGTAAATGGGTCCCGTGAATAGTTTTATGGTCATAAAACACTTACTTTGGATAGAGTGGTCATAAAACACTTGTTTTAGATTTAAAGTTTTTACGAAGATTAGCGTGGACCCCATAAATGAGGAGTCTAAGTGCTAGATTATAAAAGTTTTAAGTGGGCCATGGAAAAAGAAGAAGAAGGAGAAAGAGAGGGGAGGTGATGCATATGGGTGCATGGATGGTGGGTCCCACTGGGAACCACCCACAGATTAGTCACATATACTTTGGGTCCCACCAAGGGGTCTAATCTAAGCAATAAATAATCAAATCCACATAAAATAAAATTGTAATAATAAAAGCACAATAAAAATACAGCATACAAATTTAATAATCATATTTTACAGCCCTTATTTGTAATTTCATGAAGTCTGAAATCCAAGGAATGGCATCAAAATAATCAAAACAGCAGGCCCAATTGATGAAAAGCAATAAATATCAGGCCTTTAATAGTAATTTCAGAAGACTTAGGATCCCATCCATCAAATTTGCTACATTTAGATTCTTTATAAAAGATGCCAAAAGGGTCAAAAAAAAAAAAAAGCTCCTTAAAAACTATCAGGGCTATATTATTATTTGTAATTCTAAAGTCTACAGGGGCAAGATGGTAACCAAATTTATTATCACATGGGATTGCATCATCTTAGGTCATCACCATTCACCACCCTTTATTCTCATACATATCAGTTATGATACGTCTCTTACCATGAGCCCTTACACAGAACGCAAGAGTGCACGCCGACATAAACTGGGCCACTCGAATAATGGGCCCCACCGATCAAGACCCTTGAACACCATCACAAATAGAGCCGCGCGCCCAACGCTGTATGGCAAAGGGAGTGTCTCAGATCGATGATCTAACCACCTAGTGGGCCCCGCCACTGCCTGATGTCCAAAATAAAAACCCATATGTGATTGACGCCCAGAATGTGTAAACCTTTAGATGAGGGGCCAGATGGGACCCAATCCCCATGGGACCACCACCATTAGGGTCGCCCATGGGTCCTCCTCCAGATCCACGGATCAGATCTGCCATCGGGGTGGCCCACTTGGGTCCCACATTCAAACACACGGACAGTCCCAAACTTTTTATATAGAATGGCAGTGAATCCAATTCCATCAAAAGGAGTTTTGGAGATGATCAAGAGCTGGGGTACGTTCAACATAAAATACCGGAAGATTGCTACAGTCTTCCGATCTAATCAAAGAGAAAAAATAATAATAATAATAACTTTGGCAGAGTTCCAAATTTGGCGTAATGCACAAGTAGATAATAATCTCTACTCACCATCATTAATCTAGTCTGAGATCTTTGTCCATAAAAAAATATCCAAATTAAAAAAAAAATGTTGAATGCATAAATCACAACCCATCGCTCTGATACCCCTTCCTTCATCTGGTGGACCACACAACTTCACATGGGATTTGGACAATGGACACACATGGCAGTGGGTGCTGTCACGAAACATATTTTAGTTTGATCCACAGGCAGAACAATAATTAAGAAGCAATTAGACACATCCAAAGGCAATCAGCAACGACTCAATGCTCTATAAACTAAACCATACACACAAGAACTCGATGATGGTGATGAATTCCTAAAAAAATATTCCATTGAAAAAAAAAGAAGAAAGAAACAACCAAAGGCAAACAGCAACGACTCAATGCTCTACAAAGTAAACCATACACAGAAGAACTAGATGATGGTGATGAATTCCTAAAAAAATATTCCATTGAAAAAAAGAAGAAGAAAGAAACAACTTACTGATGCTCTACAAACTAAACCATACACAGAAGAACTCGATGATGGTGATGAATTCCTAAAAAAATATTCCATTGAAAAAGAAAGAAAGAAAGAAACAATTTACCGACTGGGTTCGCTGTGTGATGAGGGCTCGATCGCCGGATTTCTCCGAGGTTAGAAACATGTCCTTCAAGGACATCCAATTTCCATCGGCTGACTTGGGCTGGACTTGGCCGTGTACTACGACGAGGAGGTTTTTGTCATCGGAGGATGCTCTACAAACTAAACAATACACAAAAGAACTCAATGATGGTGATGAATTCCTAAAAAAATATTCCATTGAAAAAAAGAAGAAGAAAGACACAACTTACCGACTGGGTTCGCTGTGTGATGAGGGCTCGATCGCCGGATTTCTCCGAGGTTAGAAACCTGTCCTTCAAGGACATCCAATTTCCATCGGCGGCTAACTTGGGCTGGACTTGGCCGCGTACTACGACGAGGAGGTTTTTGTCGTCGGAGGATTTGAGGAGGAGATGGCCTAAGAGAGGGATCCTTGCAGGGGGCTGTGAGACGGAGATGATTAGAGGGAGATGGGGATGAGATCTGGACGGAGGAGAAGGGGATGATATCTGGACGGAGATGATGAGTGGGAGAGGGTGATGAGAAGGAGAGATTTTAGGGAGTGAGACATGGAGAAATTTTAGATGGAGGGAGATAGAGAGATGTGGACGGAATTTTCTCTGCATGATTGGAAACCGAAGGGAGGAATGGAAGGGTGTGATGAGAAGGAGAGATTTTAGGGAGTGAGACATGGAAAATTTTAGATGGAGAATGAAATGAAGTGTATAAATGGAGAATGAGAGATTATAGGGAGGGAGAGATGGAGAAATTGTAGATGGCAGATTAATTTTTATTATATGAGATTGATCGGAATTTAGGGTGTGATTGGTTTAAGTGTATACATCCCTTTGCTGCCACGTGTCCCTCTCCAAGACATGCCAGGTGTCCTCTTCTAGGGATTTTCATGAAGTGTATACATCCCTTTAGTAATATAGATTAGCTGCAATCATTTAGACCGTTGTCAGTTTTATCTTATGACTGACGAATGACTCGTTTTTTTTAGGAAGTCTTCTTTAAATTTTGAAAAGTTTCTTTTGGGGTAGAATGAGAGAATTTAGGAGGGAAAAAAAATGAATGACTTAATGATAGATGGAGGGATTTTAGGAAAATGTTATGGAAGGAGACTTAATTATAAAATAAGAGATTTTAGGAAAAATGTCATGGAAGGAGCATGTGGGATTCTGGAATGCCACGTGTTAAATTTTTTAGAGTGCTTACATGGCACCACAGAAAAAAAGATAGGGGCATTCGGCGACAGGTCCCTGAACATGTCACTTTATGGACTTAGATCCACAAAAAAAAAAGTCATAGAGGAAAAGAAAAGTCATAGAGGCAAAGGTCCCTCCCACACTTTCTCATACCTGAAATGTCTAGTTTACCCTTTCTTTAAATCATAACCCATGATTGGTGGGATATCCCATTAATAATGGCCAACTAACATTTAATTGCCCACGATTAATGGAATCCCCGGATTTTTAAATAATTTCTAAAAACAAACAAATAAATTTCAAAATAACGAAAATAAATTTTAAAAAATAAAATAATCTCAAAAAAATACAATAAGTTTTTAAAAAAGCAATATATAATCAAATAATGCAAATAAATTTAAAAAGATGCAAATAAGTTTCAAAATATCCAAATAAAATTCAGAAAATATAAATAAATCTCAAAAGACTCAAATAAATCTCAAAAGATCGAAAAATTTTTTCAAAAAATGCAAATAAATTTAAAATAACAAAAATAAATTTTTAAAAATGCAATAATTTCAAAAAACGCAATAAATTTGAAAAGTTACAAATAAATTTCAAAAGACGCAAATAAATTTAAAAAACGCATGAAGATTCCAAAAAACGTAAATAAATTTTACTAAAAAAATCAGATAAATTTTGAAAAGAAACTCAGATAAATTTACCAAAAACACAACGAAATATGACAGAAAACAGATAAATTTGAACAACACTCAGATAAATTTGACAAAAATTTGGATAAATTTGAACAAAACTCAAATAAATTTACCAAAAATTAGATAAATTAAAAAAAAATACAGATAAATTTACCAGAATCACAAAGAAATATGACAGAAAACAGATAAATTTGAACAACACTCAGATAAATTTGACAGAAAACAGATAAACTTGACAAAAACTCAGATAAATTTGACAAAATTCAGATAAATTTGATAAAAACTCAGATAAATTTTATAAAAACTCATATAGATTTGTCAAAAATGATATAACAGCCCTGCTGCCTTCATTCTCTAGCGTAGCTACGTGTTGACTACATTCAGCAACGATTAGAAAACTACAGTGGCGGCTTCAATGAGACCGGCAGGCTTTCTTCCTTCTCAATCGATCAAAACCCCATCACTGTGGTCGCCTAATGAGATCACCTGGGTTGCTGCTATGGCTGGAACTGGGTAATGTTGTGTATCAGGCCAACCTGGCCCGAACCTGGACCTGTAATCAGCCTGGCCTGGGTTGCCCAGGTCTCCTTCCCCAGACACAACTTGGCTACCATCTCTGCAATCAGAAGATGAAGACAACCTTGCTGCCTTACTCTCTGCGCTACTATTTTCTCCTCCGATCTTCTCCTGCGCTACTATTTTCCAATCTTCTTACGCGGCTGAGATCAGGGGTGCCAATTTTGCAGTCCGGCGAAGCAAAGCTGCGACACTTCTTTTCTCCGGCAATGATTGGATTCCAGCGACGATTAACACGAACACCGACGAAGATCAGCAACCAGTGAGACCGAGAACCCCATTACCGATGACATCGGCCATCTACTCCGGATTGGACCCTGCCAAGTTCCCACTTGTGTCAAGCAGGGAAGACGAAAATGGGAAATCGGTGGGCGGACGAGATTTTTGGTTGGATCAAATGAGTGGGCCATTCTTAGTCGGAAACGTGTCAAACTCGTTTTATCTATCTATAGCTTGACGAGTGTCTCAATGGCTGAAGGAATGAGTGGAACTCCTTGGAGGGCGACGCGCATGGGCGCTGGGCGAAAACAGATGGGAGAGGTGGAAAAGGAGGAGAAGAGGAGGAAGACAGGGAGGGAGCAGAGAGATGGGGAGCGGAGAAGAAAAGAATTAGAGGGAAGAGAGGTGCAGAGAGGTGCAGAGAGGGGGGCGAGAGAGGGCAAGGAACGGAGAAGAAGAGGGAGCAGAGAGAGGGCAGAAGATTAGAGAGGGAGAGAGAATGGAGAAGGAGAAGAGGGAGAAGACAGGGGAGACGGGTGCAAGTGGGTGCAGCAGTGTCCCACACAATCTCTCCTCCCTCATCCCCAATCTCGCCCTCAAATCGGATGTTGCAAACCTACCCTCGTTGGAGAAGGAGAGGGATAATATAAAATTTTAAATTTTAAATTTCAAAATTTTATGCCTAAAATGGTTGGAAGGGCAATTTAGTCCTAAAAAATGAAAACATGTGGGCTCAAGGACCTATGGCTACAAACAGTCTAGCTGAGTGGACCATAGGCCTTAAAGAGTTTTTTCTTGGACTGGAGGCTGGATACATTCACTTATAGGGACCTTTCGCTAATTTTCTCAAAAAGATAAACCCTGGCAATTGACGCACTCAAGGGCAGACCTCTCCAATTGCTTTAATATATATAACTAGCGCTTGTGGGCCCGCGTTCAACGCGAGCCTTTAATTAATAGTGGGAAAACCCAATTTAAATTGAAAGTAGCATCTTCATTCCAATAGAATACTGTTGTCTCCAACAACATTGCATATAATGATTTTTCCAAAATAAAAGAATAGTACATACAACAAAAAAAAATGGTAACAAGAAAATGCCGTTTCAATCACATTCAGTAAAGCCTCATTGAACATTTGGAATCCTTATTTGATTTGCGAGATTTCAGAACATGTACCCGAATGCAGAAGAATCTTGCGTTGGATCTCTAGAGAGTTTTTGACCCACAAGAAGAAAGAAAAATGTGAGGATAAAAATATAAAGAGAGGTGACGATAAAAAAATAATAATAATAAAAATAATAATAAAATATGTTTTTAACATAAAAAAAAACATAAAGCGGCCTCTTCATCAAAATATAATAATAAAAATAGAACTGCATGAAAAAAATAAATAGTATTAATAACAAAAGGAAAGATTGTAAAAAATAAATATAAAAAAAATATAAAACATAAATCTAAATAAATCTGTCTTGTCATCAAAATATTATAATAAAAATAGAACTACTTGAAAAAAAAACATAAATAATATTACTAAAAAAGGAATGAATGTAAAAAAAAAAAAGCATAAATCTCCAAAATCAATGCGGCTGAAATGCGTGGCAAGAGTATCTTATGAATCTTGAAAAGAAGTGAAGTAACATATAAACATAAAGAAAGATAGAAAAAATAAACCTGACGAAGGTAAGCACTTAGTAGCTACGATGATTCAAATCACCGATCTAAATAGTTTTTCATTTTCGGTGCTTCAGCCCAACGCATGCCATAATTAAAAAATGATTAAAAATTTTAATTAAAAATATTTCTAAATATTTAAATAAATTATAAATGAATATTAATATATAATTCATAATAAAGATGGAAACTCATCAGAGAAATTTTAAGTAGTTGAAAATATTTAGGAAAAAATGAAGTAAACAGTAAAGATTTTAGGACCTTGATTTGATTATATTTGTGCTTAGCCATAAATTGAATGTCGTTTCAGAATTAAATGTGGATTTAGGAATTAATTGGCTTCCACAATGGGCCCCATAAATTAAATAATCCTACCAAATATCCAAAGAAAAATCAGGAGAGAAATATCCATAATGTGACCCACAGATTAATCTTACTGAATATTGAAAGAAAAATAAGGAGAAAAAAGTAACAGAATACAGCCTATGAAAGTGGCCCCCGCTCTGGTATAAAATAAGCTCTTCGTGTGTTGGTATAAAAAAAAATTGGCCCACATAAATTGTGAGTTCAGAAATAAAGAAGACTTGGATTTCATAATGGGACTCATAGATTTATTTGGTTAAATTAGTAAATATAAATTATAATAAAAAAATTATGATAAAGATGGAGACTCATGAGAGAAGATTTTGTGCCCCAAATTTCTACAACTTGGATCTGACATGAGAGTCCCACAAATTGATATGCAACAATATTTAATACATATATGTTCACCTATCACTAAAATCATAGCCAAAAAGCTTAAAATAATAATAATATAATAATATTATATAATAATATAGCTTAAAATAATCCGTTATATAATAATATAGCTTAAAATAATCCGTATAAATTCCCATGCATCACCTTTCAAGTTCAAGCCATTCAAATCACTATCCCATGATTTCATCCCAAGCTAAATTTAACTCCATAGCAAGTGGGCCCCACAGTCCAATCAAATAACTGAAATCGTTCAAAGTCTCTAACATGCATTCATTCAAACTAATTTTACTCCAAAGCAAGTGGCCCACAATCCGTTCAAAGTTGCTATCCCATGTATTTGTCATAGGCCAAATCTTACTCAGAAGAAGGTAGGGCCCAAAGTCCAACTGAAGAATCCAAACCATAGAAATTCACTATCCTATGTGAGGGTCATTCCAATTAAAAATATGCACGAAACACATATTTTCTCTCTCAATTTTTTTTTTGATTTTTCATTTAGTCACATCTTTTACATATGACCCAATTAAATTTGACCCCACTTTAATTCAGTCCAGCCATAATGAAAGAAGTGATGATGATTTCAAACAGTTTGGGTCCAATTGGTTTTGGCTCGGGTTGAATGGGCTGTAAAGTGGGTTCAAGTATGATGATTGGCTAGGTTGTAGGTAGGGTTGGCTGGTCCAATGGGTTTGTTAGGTTAAGAAATGGGTTGAACAGGTGAGTCACTGGCTGGGTTAAATATTTGGATCAATTGGCTGATGGGTTGAATTTGTGTAAGTGGGTTATGGAATAGTTTAAAAGGTCTATTTGGAGGGTAGGTGGTGTGGCCCACGGTTTTGTCTGAGTTGGGTTGGTGAGATGAGGGGTGATGATAGGATGGGGATGAAGATGACGCAGGGGGCTGTTGTGGTGGTATTGGTTTGATGAAGATGGGTCCTGCATGTGAGATGATTGGTGAGGTGGAGGTGTACCAGGTGCTGTGTGCAGGGGACTGATGGGATCGAGAGGGAGGTGAGGCTAAGGGAAGAGATGGTGAGGCCGAAGGGATGTGCAGGGGGTGTGTGTGGATTGCAGGAAGGAGGGAGAAAAGAAAGGAGAGAAGGAAGAGAGAGATAGTGTGTGCAGAGAGAGTGTAGCGGTGAGAGATTGGTGCGGTGAGTGTAGGGTGTGGGTGCAGTACAAGAGAGAGAGGAAGAGCATCACAATGGGTAGTTGTGAGGGAGAGAAGAAGAAGAAGAAGGGACACCGAGGCGCCTGCGCAGTGGGTTGTGTAGTGCGTGTATAGTGTGAGTGCAACGGCTGGGGAAGATGGGTGTGCAGGTGGTGATGAAGTTGCAGTAGGAGGAAGAAGAAGAAGAAGAAGAGAGGAAAAGGGAAAGAAAGAAGAAGAAAGAGAGGGTGGTTCGAGTGGAGTGCAGTGAAGATGGGGGAAGAGAAAAGAAAGAGAAGAAAGAAAAAGTGCAGTGTGTTGTGCAGGTGGTGAGAGATTGGTGCGGTGAAGGTATACCAGGTGTAGGAAGGAGAGAAAGAGAAGAAGGTGGCCAAAGGAAGAGAAGAAAAGAAAATGAAAGAAAGAAAAGGAGATGGGTTCAGGGGTGCGCAGGAAGGTGTGTAGTGAAGAAGGAGAAGGAGGGAGAGAAAAAAGAGAAAGAAAGAGGATGATGGTGGCGGCAGTGAAGATGCAGCGGTGAGGGAGGAAGGAGAAAAGAAAAGAGAAAGAGATAGATAGTGTGGTGATGTGCAATGGCAGCGTGGTGCGCAGGGAGGAGAAGGAGGATGGGTACCTGGCGCAAATGAGAGGTCCGGCGGAGATGAAGCCGATGGAGGGCGGAGAGAGATGGGTTGCGGGGCTGCTGCATACGTGCAGGGTGTTGGGATTGGTGTATGCCCTAAAGCCCACTAGCTGCACTCTCATCTTTTGTTACTGGATATTTACTAGTTATTTAATGGAATGACTCTTTTCTCTTTAAACATGTATATATGTATGGTTGTGTAAGACCCATTGTTTCTAGTAAATGAATTAGGTGTGTAGTGCCTACACACAGATAGGTCTGATTCATGGACACTGGAAACAACATATTTGTTCATAACTGAGAGATGGAGTTGGGCACTTCATCTTGGTATAAGTTATAGTGAGAGACTCTCCTGTATTCAGGGTGACTTACCTAAGTCATTGGAGGCCTATCCCGGATTTATCTCATTAGTGCATATGCAATGCATTGAACATGACCATTGTAGGTGTGATCTTTAAAATAATACTATCACTGAGAAAGATCAAGTCACCTCATGCTACTGAGTGACCAGTGCTCTTAATCTTGAGCATTTGTGGCTGAACTGACGAAGTCAAGTTCTTAGGACGAAGTCATAAGAGATGGTAAAACACTTGACATAAGACGGTAATGACCTCTCCCTAGGAGTTAAGAGTTATTTGTCATATGAGGCCAAACCAATCAGTGATTGGACTGCCACTGGATATGTGTATCCAGATAGTGATAATCCAAATAAGCATACCTTAATTCAACGTGACTGTAGGCTCGGCCATCCCTTCGATGGAGGGTCTATGAGGAGGTTGAAACACTGATACATTATGATTAGGGTTAAATAATGTAAAAAGTTTTGTGCTTTGTTTTTCCTTTTATAACAAGCACCATATGCATGTTACATATATACTACCTGTCTAATTATAAACCGTTTCATATCCAGAGAGAGATGGGTAAAGATTCTTTTAGTCCGTTGATGAGCATTCTTCGTGAGAACAAACTGACTGGCCCTAATTACATAGATTGGAAGAGAAATCTTGACATAGTACTCACTGCTGAGGAGTACAAGTATGTCTTGTCGGAAACCTGTCCTAATATTGATGTTAATTCTACTGATGACCAGTTAGAGGCTGAGAGGAAATGGAAGAAAGCGAATAGCATGGCTAAATGCTACATGCTTGCTTCCATGTCCAACGTGTTACAAACACAGCACGAGCAAATGGACACAGCCTATGAAATCATGATGTCCTTGTCTGAGATGTTCGCAGACAAAAGCAGGCCAGCTAGGCAAGCTGCTATAAGGACTATCATAAATACTAGGATGGCTGAGGGAACACTTGTCAGAGAGCGTATGCTCAAGATGATGGATTGTTTCAATGTTGCTGAGACTCTAGGGGCTGAGATTGATGCAGAGAGTCAAACTGATATGATTCTCGAAACTCTGTCGGACTCTTTCAATCAGTTCAAGCTCAATTTCAATATGACCAAGATGGACATGACTCTATCTGAGTTAATGAAAGAACTCCAGGCGGCGGAGGCTATCATGAAGCCCAAAGCCCAAGCTCACTTTTTCCAGTCTTCCTCTAAACTAAACCCGAAAGGGAAGAAGTTCAAGAAGAAGCAGAATAAGGGAAAATGACAGAAAAAGGACAATACTAGTAAAAAGAAGGACAAGGGTACATATAGAAAGCCCAAAGGGAAATGCTTTAAGTGTGGCCTCAAAGGTCCTTGGAAGAAAGATTGTCCCAAGTTACTAGCCTCAGTTAAGAAAGGTAAATCTTTTTCCTACTACATTGAAACTTGTCTGGCGGTTGATTCTACTGATTCATGGATAGTAGACTCGGGAGCCACTAATCATATCTGCAATTCATTGCAGGGGTTTCAGATAATGCAGAAGATTGAGAAAGGAGAGTTTGCCTTTAGAGTTGGAACTTGAGCTAAAGTTTGGGCAGTTGCAGTAGGAGTTGTTTCCTTACATTTTCCATGTGATAGGATATTAGTTTTAAATAATGTTTTCTATGTTCCGGACATGAGGAAGAATTTAATTTCAGTTTCCAGACTCATTGTCGCGGAAAACATTAGAGACAAAAGGGTTTAGGCTAAGTCGATGCAAAACGGAATATATGGAATGCAAGTTTAGTCAAAGTAGGACACCTGGTAACATAGAAGTAAGTTTGGGCACACAAAAGATAGTAGAAAAAGAAAACTTTAGGTACCTTGGATCTATGGAGCAACAGGATGGAGGGATTAATACTGATGTAAGTCGCAGGATTCAAGCCGGGTGGACCAAATGGAGGAGTGCTTCGGGGGTCTTGTGTGATCGGAAAGTCCCCCTCAAGGTTAAAGGAAAGTATTATAAGGTGGCGGTACGGCCAGCGTTGTTATATGGATCAGAGTGTTGGGCAGTAAAGCATAATCATGTCAAGAAGATGGAAGTTGCGGAGACGAGAATGCTAAGATGGATGTGCGGGATCACAAGGAGAGATAGGATTAGGAATGAGGAGATTAGGGGCATAGTAGGAATAGTACCGATTGGAGATAAAATGAGAGAAAATCGACTGAGATGGTTCGGCCATGTTAGAAGGCGTCCAACAGAGGCACCTGTTAAAAGGTGTGAAAGCATGGAGTTTGCCAAGAGTAGGAGAGGGAGAGGGAGACCCAAGAGAAGTTGGAAAGAAACTATTAAACATGATCTTGCCTACATGGATCTAACGGAGGACATGGCCCTAAACAGATTTGATTGGCGTCGTCAAATCCATATAGCCGACCCCACCTAGTGGGAAAAGGCTTGGTTTGGTTTGGTTTGGTTTGGTTCCAGACTCATTGAATTTAATTATTCAGTTTCCTTCCATTCAGGTGTTGATTTCAGTAGAGATGGATCTTGTGTCCACAATCATAGAAAGGTGCCCCACTTTATAATTCTTAAAGGTGAGTCATATGGTCACAATCACAAAAGGTGTAGTCAAATTTTAAATCCTATGAATGTGGGCCCACATTGTGAATCGTATGAATGTGACCCCATATTCATATTCTAAAGGTGGGTACCACATTGTAATTTTAAAGGTCGGTCACATGTTCACAATCAACAAAAAAGATGACCACATTATAATTCCTATAAAAGTGGGCCCACATTCCTACGAATGTATTGCCCCCATTTTCTAATTTTTAAAGGTGGGCACTGCATTGTCATTTCTAAAGGTGAATCATGTATCCACAATCATAAAAAATAATGTAGTTCCACTTTGTAATTTATAAATGTGAGTCACATGGTCACGATCACAAAAGGTTGACCAATATTATAAATCCTATTGTCACAATCATAAAAAATAGGGGGCCTCGGCCAGAGGTCCCTCAAATTATGATTTTATTGCAAACAGTCCACAAAAAAAAAGTCATAGAGCCAAAGGTCCATCCCACACTTTTTCATACCTGAAATGTCTAATTTACCATTTCTTTAAATCAAAACCCATGATTGGTGGGATATCCCATTAATAATGGCCAACTAAAATTTAATTGCCCACGATTAATGGAATCCCCAGATTTTCAAATAAATTTTAAAAACACACAAATAAATTTTAAAAAATGAAATAATTTCAAAAAATACAATAAATTTTAAAAAAAGTAATATATAATCAAATAACGCAAATAAATTTAAAAAGATGCAAATAAGTTTTAAAATATCCAAATAAATTTCAGAAAATATAAATAAATTTCAAAAGACTTAAATAAATCTCAAAAGATCCAAAGAAATTTTCAAAAAATGCAAATAAATTCAAAATAATGAAAATAAGTTTTAAAAAATGCAATAATTTCAAAAAACTTAATAAATTTGAAAAGATAGAAATAAATTTCAAAAGACGCAAATAAATTTAAAAAACGCATATAGATTTCAAAAAACGTAAATAAATTTGCTAAAAAACTCAGATAAATTTACCAAAAATAAAAAGAAATATGACAGAAAACAGATAAATTTGAACAACACTCGGATAAATTTGATAAAAACTCGGATAAATTTGAACAAACTCAGATAAATTTATCAAAAACTCAGATAAATTTTGAGAAAAACTTAGATAAATTTACCAAAAATACAAAGAAATATGACATAAAACAGATAAATTTGAACAAGTATTGACAAAAATTCAGATAAATTTGGACAAAACTCAGATAAACTTGACAAAAACTCAGATAAATTTGATAAAAAAGATAAACAGAGTCAAAAGCGATCACCGGGAAGATGTTAGTCCTCCAAGGAATTTGACAAAAAGACAAAAACTGAGCCAAAAACGACGAACACAAATCCTGCTGCCGCCCTCACATCGCCTCTTTTCTTTAGCGCCGCCTCCGTCTCCAATCGCCACCGCTAAAGAATCGCAATCTGTGGCTGTCAACGATCAGATCCTCATGGAATTCCTAGAGAAATCCCTTAAGATCCCCGATCTCACCCAACCGGAATCTCAACTCCCGGCCAAAAGACCATAATCTTCTCTTGATCGTTTTATCTCCGTCTTCCGTCTTCTTCTCTTGATCAAGAGTGCGGCCCACCTCTGATTTCCAGATCCAAACTGGAAGAGCCTGAGACCCTCCTTCTCCGGGGAGCAAGTAAGTCCGGGAAATCAAGTAAGCCCAAGCGACGATGAGGGCGGCAACAGCGGCACAGGCTCCGGTCTTCTGCTCCGGCGAAGATCGCAGGAAGTCCAGGAAATCAAAATCCCAAGCGGCCCTCTGTTTCATATGCAATTCCGATTGTGCGAAAAATCAAAGGCGAAAAACCTCTGTCTTTGAGGTGGGAAAAAAACACAGAATTTTTCGGAGGAGGAAGATCGAGAGGATTTAGGAAGGAGGAAGGAGGGAGGAGGGAAGATTTGAAATTTTAAATTTCAAAATTTTATGCCTAAAACGGTTGAAAGGGCAATTTAGTCCAGAAAAATGAGATCATGTGGATGTAGGGACCTAAGGTTGGAAAAAGTCTAGCTGAGTGGACCATAGGCCTTAAAAAGTTTTTCCTTAGACTGGAGGCTGGAAACATTGACTTATAGGGACCTTTCGTTAATTTCGCCTAAAAAATAATGGGTCACATGGTGGGTGATGTGTCCACCATCTTAAAAAATAATGTAGCTCCACTTTGTAATTCATAAACTTGGGTCACATGGTCACGATCACAAAAAGGTGGACCCACATTATAAATCCTAAGAACGTGGGCCCCATAATCTAATTTCTAAGGTGGTACCATGTTGTAATTTCTAAAAGTGGGTCCCATATTTACATTCACAAAAAGGTGGCCCCATATTATAATTCCTATGAAGGTGGGCTCACATTGTAAATCTTATGAATATGGGTTCCATATTCTTTTTTCTTAAAGGTGGATACCACGTGATTTCTATAGGTGAGTCTCATGTATGAAAATAATAGAGCACTATAAATAATAAAATGTGGGTCCCACATTATAAATCCTATGTTTGCTCCATGGAGCATAACTTTTGTAATATTACCAAATAAGTTTCATACAACATATTCTCATAGAGTAATTTAATATAATATTACCAAATAAGTTCTGCAGAGCATAGTTTAGGCACAACCCAATCTTAACACAACTTGATCTAAGCACAAAATTGGGAACAAAATGAGAACGATACCAAACGAGCCCTTAGTACACCAAAAACGACTTTAAATTTCGCCCGTAACCATATTGAACTTCCCGCAACACTTTACTTTACTTTTTTTTTTTTTGCACTTTACACCCATGAGCAGCGATATTGCTGCTTATTTTCACTACTACATATATATGAACTCGAATCTCCTTTTCTCATTTGTCATCTTTTTTCATCGCAGAAGAGAATATCTGTAACATTTTCATCTCAGAACCCCTTTTTAAGCCTTCTTCCATGGAATCGTTTTTATAAACAAATGCTTCTTTTTTATAACTAAAACTTGAAAGGTGGATTCTATTATAGTGGTTCCCATGTATTGTTTTACTCATATTTTTTACTCTATTAAATAGTTTGGTGTATCAAACTATAGAGGAGGTTGGTGGAGTCAATTTCCTTTCTTTAATGTCATATTGGTTCCTTTGTAGGAGAATGGGCATTGACATTGGCACTGCCCAAACTGTGCAATAACTTACAGTCATCCATATGTGTAAAAACTTACATACAAATATGCAATAGCCTACTATGAGCATAAATATTGTTGCTCATGACAATAAAAAAGTCACTGAATAGATACCAATTTGGGGCTTAGCTTAAATGGGTGACCTGGAGGAGCTTTTGACCACAACAGGTTAGAGTGTCACTATCAATGGAGGGGGGAAGGAAGAGATGTAGGAAGAGGAAGAAAATAAGAGATCTGGGTGCAGGATGAGTTTTTATCCCATGATAGCAACATGAAAAATAAAAAACAAAAACCGAAAAGGGCCCATCGGACTAATCTGAACCATAAACTTCTTAGGAATCCATTTGGTTTACTAAGGATGCAAAGGAGATTTTTTCGGTAAAAACTCCTTTTTTTTTAGACAACAAAAAAGTCGAGAGGGGGCACTAAGGTAGTCCCCACACAATGTCAATTTGAAGAATGAAACCAATGAGTAAGTAGCCGTCAAAAGAAAAGCTCTTTCTAGTAAAACAAATGGCTTAAAATTGCTCAAGGTGACTATTCCTAAGTTTAGATTTACAAGAAAGCACAGCATCCTTTGTCTCATCCTCATACAATGTGCTCGATCATGATAGTTCTATGGACCCAACATATTTAGCAGTTAGCACTATGTATTTATGTATATTTTGCAAATGGGATGTGCTAGAGCCCAGCCTTTATGTGTCGGTCCAAAATTTTAAATGGGCCCAACTAGCACAAGTTTCGATGACCCATTCTCACTTGCATACAACACTGAGGCCCAAACCCAAACCCAAAGCCGAACACTTTTCTTTCCTAGCTTTGTATATGTCATCACATCAGCTACTTGTAAACATTTAGAATCTATGATGCACAGATACTTCAAAATGGACAATATATTTTGTCATATAGTATTTGATGCTTCAGCTTTTATATGTAAAAGCCGTGTCTATGGCCTATCCAATATCCCTGCCGTATTTGGGCATCATATATTACCAGTAAATTAATTTTTACCTTTTTCAGAGGATTTGACAAAAAAAAAAAAAAACCTTTATGTGGCCAGTGCATCAAACATGGAAGTTTAGCTAAACTCGCACCAAATAGGGAATCCGTACATAAAAACTTACTTTTTTTACCATTTTTTTTGTGGTCACTATTGACCTTCATTTTTTGTGTTGAGGGTCGACGCTTAGGGTCGAGGTCGACACTTAGTAGGCATAAACTCTTCATCTTTTTCCTTCTTCCTCTCTTCCCCAAATCCAATCCAATGATGGAGAAGTCCATGCCTTAATATAAAAAATTGCTACTTTGATTTCCCTTCTTCCAAGATAACATATTTTAAGATTATACATAACCACATATGCTAAGTTTAAGCATGGCAGCATGAAAGTTTTCTTTATTAATCTTGTTTACAAGGATAGCCAACAATGAACTCTAAAAAGTTTCTCTTGTAAGAATTGAAATGTTTCTCGAGTAGTATTAGCCTATTATAGTAGTACCTCAGTCTCGGGTCCATTATGTTGTTTGGCAAGTCATTGTTTGAAGATAACATATTTTGAATTTTAACTTCTGTGTGAGTTGTGGTGTTTGGCTGTTGGCTTTGAGCAATGACATTGTAAGACCTCGACCTAAGAGACCGTGATTAGCGTCGATTAAGTTGTGTTGTAGCTCTAAGTGTGTTTAGCGGTTTTTGGTTAAGTTTGAGATTAGAATAACTTTTAAATAGCTTTGGAGAATTTTGAGAGCCTTCTCGATTTAGCGAGACCCTTTGGTGACTTCGCGTGAGATTGGGGGATCATTCGAGATTTTCATAAATTCGTATGTTTATCCCGTTTGACTCATCTTGTTAATCCCTACAACTTGTGTGTTGACCCCATCCCCGTTCGAAGCCCCGGAGCCCGACTTTTCCCAATTTGAGGGCAAAATGGTCTTTTTACCCAAAATTTGGACACCATTTTCAATATCACCAAAGCCCGCGAAACATATACTTTTTGAAAGCTAGAAATTTCGCCGATCAATCTTGCCTTCTTCGTCAAATTCATCCGAGGTCCCGAAAGACTTGTTTTCAGCCCATCTTTTTCTTTAAGTTGTGGGCCCCACCTCAAATTTCTATATAAGGAAAACCCTCCTTCTTCATTCCTCTTTCGTACTCATTTCTTTGTAGAAGAGGAGGTTCCTGCCCAAGCTAGGGTTTCTCCCTTTCTTCTTGCTTCCTCCTTCTCAATCTACTCCAACACTTGCACCAATCGAGAAATGGATTCCATGATCTTCTTCCTCACCTCAAGAGCTTCTCTTAGACGCCATTAGTGAAGGAATCCATCACCATTAGAGCTTCCCTTAAGCTCTCCTTGTCCATTTGAAGAACTTCCAAGTAAGAGATCTTCCTAATCTCCTAGATTTATGTTTATTTGGCCTTAGAGAGGCTTCATCTTGGTTCTTGCAGACTTTCTCTTCCTTTTGTATGGTTTTGATATTCTAGGGTTTCTATTTGGTTTTCTTTTGGGGGGTTTTGTGTAGATTGGTATAGGTAGCATTGGAGGGTGATTAGAGCTTCATTTGCTTAGCTTTGAACCTAAGGCAAGTGGATGAAACGATTTCTTGATGTTAATCATGTTTTTATTAGCCGGGGAGCACTTTGTGCACCGGGTGAGCCCTTTTAATCATGTTTTATGCATATACTTACTTTTTCATTAATGATTTTTATTGCTTAAGCTTGGTTTCATGTTATTTCTTTTATTGGAATTTGAAATATACTTATTAGTGTATCTCTTGGCATATTACTCTCTTGAAAATATCACATTGATTGTATTAAGTTTTGATTTGCTATATATATATGGATTTCCATGGCCCTAGTATGATGAATGAGATGGAATGGATGAGGTTGGATGGAGGATTGAAAGGGGTTTAGAGAAGATTTTGAGACCCTCAGATTTGTGTAAAAAGGGTGCTCAAATGTGTGTGAAATGAGAAGAAGGGAAAAGGTCCGAAACTGCACTGAATTGCAGTTCTGGACAGTTAGCTCGAGCGACCATGACACATCGCTCGAGCGAACCCCTCACAGAACCTCGTTGGCTTGATCTAGCTTTTTGGTCGCTCGAGCCAATCTGATCCGGGCAGGTTTGCTCTAGCAAACCCCAGACGGAGAGCTCTTGGCTCGAGCACATTTTCCAGTCTGCTCGAGCAAGGTGCTTGTCAGGCCTGGGTCAATGTAGGGAGACTTGAAACATTTTTCTAAGGCTTTGGGATGTATTGTTTGGAGCCCCAAAGCAATGGAATGCCTAAGAAATGCTGTATGGAGCCCGGTTGAAGAAGAAACCTCATTATGGAGATTCGTTGAGGATTTTTAAACTTGTCAATGTGCATAGGGAACTGGAATGTTCTCGTTTCTCATGGAGTACCAAATGTATGTCAAATCGTCAAACGAGACCTTATTCATATTGATTTAATTCTTAGACCCTCAATGTTTGGCCCGGAAATTGATAGAAATCCATTATGCTTTATTTAAATCGGAAATTCACTTGTACACTTCAACCTTCATGTCTGTTGACACCAAAAATGTCACTTTGCCTCTTCAAGATCCAAAGAGCTACATGAAGTCGCAACCTGTCATAAATAGGCAATGCTGCTTCCAAAAATCAAATCTTGTCAGAATCAAACAAAAACTGCAAGATTCTTCAAGACAGCCAAAAGAGGAGTACACAAGAAGTTTCGGGCCATTTCAAAATCATTTGGCCTAACTTCGCTTCTCCGACAGCTGAAAAGGAGCTCTCGACGACAAAAGCATCGGAGACACCAAATCTTCGATCAGGGCCGATGGATGGTCTCAAAATACTTCCAAAAGGCTCCACGTCAAGTTCCGAGTCAAACCGACAACGTTTGACCCTACATCAACCCTCGAACAGCTAAATTAAGCCTCTCGGGCGGCGAGAACCACCGAGGCCATTACTCATCAGATAGAGCACATGGACGGCTTCAAAATGCTTATAAAGGGCTACACGTCAAATTTCAGGTCATTTCCACAACATTTGACCATAGTTTGACGCTCGCAAGACAAATCAGGCCTCTCGGCGGCAAGCTCTCCGGGACCATGGTTTCCAAGACAGAGCCTATGGATCATCTTAAAATGACTCCAATAGGTTCCCTGTCAAATTTCAAGTCAATCGGACATCGGTTGACCGCACATCAAACCGCGACATTTCCATCGCGACAAAAAGTAAGTCTACTGGTGATAGGACGCCAAACGGCTTCAAAACTCAAACAAAAGCCTATGATTGGTCTTATTTATTGCTCAGGACGCTTCACACCAAATTTCAGGTCATTCCGACATCGTTTGACCCAGTTTCAGCTTCTGACGGAAAATCGGCAGCTCTACACGACAAAGTCTTCGGCTTTCTCAGGAAATTGAAAACTTTGCAAAATAAAATGCAAGGATTCTCATCAGGTTTCCTACAAAGAAATTAGGCCAATAAATGGTCAAAATGTCAAGGAAAAGTACAGGAGAAAAAAGAATCGAAAAACAGCAAAAAACGGACACAAAACGGGACACAAAAGGGGGAAAACCCCCCCAGGGTCGCAAACCCCTGCGACCCTGGGCCAGGGTCGCCGGCGACCTTGGAACCCGGGGTCGCCGGGAAGGCCCCGGAAACCCCGGTTTTCGCCGTTTTTTTCGTGATTCGAAGAGCCCAGCCTCTGGTACTTTCCAAAATTCATGCTTTTGAGACACCAAGTCCTCTGACATCCGTCCAAAACACGGGTCAATCATCAAGAGTATCGAAAACAATATTGATCGCCACCCGGTCAACCAAAAAAAGTGTGCTTTCTACCCGACCGATCGAGAAATCAACAGGACAGATGGCACCGACCCGCTGTTGGCAACAAACACCTGAAATTACATGGTCATCTGATGTCGATCTACATGAAGATCCATCAATGATCATCGACAGAAGAATCCCAAAAGACGTGGCACGGCCCGCGACTCTTCAGCTGCTCGGCGACCACTTAATGCGATTAATTGACTAGCTTTATTACAGTCATTAATCCATTTCTTTGGACGGCCCAATCAGAAGCAAGCATTCGGGAGTTACAAGTCAAGAGATTCATGGCATTTAACCCATGAAACTCCTCCCATCATGGCGATTAAAGGCGATTAAATGCCCTCAATCTCTTCCGGCCAATCAGAAGCCAAGAAAAAGGAGTTACAAAATAAACAATTCAATTTTGTAACTCCTCCCATTATGCAGCTTTATGACAATCAAGGCTCATAAACCCTCCTAAATGGCTACCTAAGAGCCTATAAATAGGAGAGCTCTCCAAGAAGGACAGACACACAGACAGAGACAGACAAAGAGAAAGGAAAAAGAGAGAAAACTCTGCGGAAGTTCTACACCGGCCACCGCAACAAGGTGACAAAAGTCCCTTGGGGGGTACCCCCCCCCAAGGTCCTTGCCTTCTCCTCCTGCCTCCAATGGCTTAGATATGGCTTTTCAGCCCGTCTACTCGGCTTTTATTGGACATAGGACCTTCTTTTGGTCTTTGTTCTCTAAAAACCTGAGGTTATAGCCAAGACAAGCGAATCAATAGCATCCTCTGTTCTCATCTGCATGGATGACGGCGAAGCCCACATATGGCTTGCGACCGTCAATCTAAACGAGTCCCCCACAATCTCCTGAGAAGTTAGATCCTCCTTTTCTTGCTTTTCATTGTAGTTTGTATTTTTTCAAAAGAGACAAAAATCACAATTCTTGTCTTTCATTGTTGATAAGGATTGTAAATCGGCTATAAACACCAAAATCAGCTATAAACGCCAAAAATCGGCTATAAACGCCAAAATCGGCTATAAATGCCAAAAAAATCGCCTTTCACGGCAAACCAAGAAAGATGTCTCTTTTCTTAAATATATGTGCAATGGAAAACTTGAAAGAAGTTGATTTCCTTTTTACTTGCGAAGGTTGATCTCCGGATCACCACTTGCAATTCCAAGTAAAAATAGAAAATCTGGCACACCCACACAAAAAAAGAAATGTTGATGCACGCCCCCTGCCCCCTGGTTACGAAAGGGTCGGAACCAAATGGACTCCCACGTCCGCCGACCTCGGTAGGAACCGAGCATTTGGAGCGCGGTCCATCAAGCTGGCTCCACCCGGTGGGACTCGTTTATTTGAGAACACGATGCTAGAAATGAAATATTTGCATATCATATATTTTGCTCTATGCTTATATTTCTTTTCTCGATTCCTTGGCTACTTTATAATTGATGGCCTATGTTGAATTCCGCATCTAAAAAAATGAAATGAGATTTTTTGTTTGGAAATTTCTAATTCTTTGAATTTATTTCCACTCTTTCTCCTTTCAAAAAAAAAAATTTTAAAACAAAAAAAAAAAATCAGATTTTTCATTTTGGATTCAAAATTGAGAAACTTTGATCCTCTCCCTTCTGGGCACTAGCGCTCATGGAAATCGCTGAGACCGTGTTCGGATCGGGGGTTGGGCCATTGTTTCTCTTCGATGAGTTCATTAAAGATCTAAAATATATATATATATAAAATATATAAAAAAAAATTTAGATTTCTCAATTTGGATTCAAAATTGAGAAACCTTGATCCGTTCCTATCGTTCATCGCGCTTGCAGAAATGTTGAGCCTGTTCGACTAAGGTTTTGGGCCATTGTTTCTCTTCGATGAGTTCATAAAAAAAAAATAAAAAAATATAATTAAAAAAAAAAGACATAGACCACTAAGGTTAAACCAACTATGTTCTTTGATCATGGTTGATTCAAAGAAAAGCCTTGTCCAGAGTGTGGAGACAGCTTGACTGTTCTAGGCAAGGGTCATCCAAACGGGTTCATTAAGTAATCCTACCCTTACCTGGGGGCAATTCTATCAATCAAGATTTCATAAGACCGGGTTAGGAGGCCTATGTGTACTCTCTCGTCTTTTAAACAAATTAAAAAAAATAAATTTTTTTTAAAAAAAATAAATAAAATTTTAAAATAAAAAATAAAAATAAAAAATAAATTTTTTTTTCAAAAAAAAAAATCTTAAAAATAAAAATAAAAAATAAAAAAAAATAAAATAAAAAAATAAAAAAAAGATTTTTAAAAAAAAAAATCTTCAAAATCTTCAAAAAAAAAACTTCCGTCATTTTGGGTTTAGATTGGAGAAATCTTGGTCTTCTCCTTTCTGAGCACTGGCGCTCACGGAAATCGCTGAGACCGTGTTCAGATTGGAATGCCTTTTGCTCTCTTTGATGAACCCGATATTGACTTTTCAAAAAAAAAAAAAAAAAACTCGTCATCTTTAGATTCAGATCCGAGAAATTATGGTTCATTTCTTTCTGAGCACTGGCGCTCGCGGAAATCGCTGAGCCCGTGTTCAGATCGGAATACCATCTGCTCTCTTTGATGAATCCAATCTTGACCTTTCAAAATAGAGAATCTCATCTCATGGATGCGGTCTCAAAACATTTGTGTCTAGCGGTACTAGTACGCCCTTTCAGGGTCTACTGTATTGCGACCGGCACATCTGTAACTCCAACTTTATATTCTTCTTACCTCGAGCAAGCTCTGCTTCTCGATAAGTCGAATTTAAGTTCACAATTGCTTCTAGCAGTCACTGGGATGCCCATTCCGGGCTTACCATACTTGCGATCAGAACAATTGTACCTTCTATGGCATTTTGCCTTCCTCATATTGCTTGGGTCATCTACCTCGAGCAATTTGAAAAGACGAAACCATAGAACTTCTCATTTATGATCATTATATTCTGTGATTACTAATGGATGTGGTCTTGTTTCAGAAATTTTCGAAAACTAACAATGGCAGCTTCACTAACCATTACTTTCGATGAAAACAAACACCAACTCATGCTTCAACAGAAGCAAACCACGCGCACCTACAAGCGCCCCATCAGCTGCCGAAGTGTCAACTCCCTCGGCAAATCTCTGAACTCCGGGTCGACCTCGACTCCCCGGACTATCGTCTTGGGGACGCTGGGGACCATTCCCACTTCCTGAGGACAAACTGCTCCCTCCAAGAAGCAGAAACTCGCCTCTCAACGTGTCACTACCGTGACACCAAAGGCGAGCACCAGAAGGCCTGAAGCCCGTGGCAGCCCCACGAAGCCTCGACCTGCAAACAACCAGGTCTACCCCAAGACTTGGTCCCCAAGACCTTCACCAAAACAGAGAAGGTCCCAGACATCCACTAAGCCAGCATTCCTGGCCCCACTCAAGGAGAACCAGTTCTATCCTCTTGCCTACATGAAAGAGGAGAGACCCATCTCCGACTCGACTTCCAAGTCATCCCAGCATGAGCCGGCTTGTTCCTACAAGCCCAAAATCAAGTCATGCATCACAAGGCCTCCACAAGCACCTGCTAAGACCTACAAACCTGCAGTTCGACCCTTCATCTCTACAGGGGCCGAACTTCAAAAATTCAAAGCTTCGCTGCAACTGGCGAAGGATAGGGTTCACATCCTGTCCTTGCCCAGCTACAAAGAAGACAGGCTCGGCTGCTGCGCCCGAGGGAGCACATCCTTCATCGTCAAAGCCCAGTCAGAACTGACCGAAGCTCAAATTGCTCATCGTATACGCCGCCGCGCGTCGTACCGACAAAAGAGACTAGAGAAGCAAAGGACCCAGCCTCCCACACTTCAAGTCTCTCCTAAATGGGTCGAAAAAGAAAGACCCAACCAAGTTGCTGCCGTCCATATGGTTGGAAAAACCAGAAGGCACCAAAAATCAGCAACAAAAATCCATGTCCGACGTCCGATGACCCGCAGCTTCTCAAGGACAAGAAGACATTCAGAAGAATCCCCTGCTCCTTCAAGCAAAGGACAGCAGAGTGATCCTTCCTCAAGCTCCTCTTCAAAAAGAATGAGCCCCAGCTCAGTCACCAGGACAGTTTCTTCGTTCGAATCACGAATGATGAATGTCTTGGCTACAAATTCTGAGCCACCACCCCGCAATCCACCTCCAGAAGATGCGATCACCCGCATCCAGCAGTTGGAACAGGGCCAGCAGAGGATTGAAACTCTGATGGAAAACCTTCTCCTCGCCTTCCAAAATCAGGCGAACAATGAACCTCCTCCGAATCTTCAAGACGACGAGGTAATAGAGAAGAAAATGAGTCACGCGCCCTTACCAAAAAGGACGTAGACGGTATCCTCGCCAAAGCAAAAGAAGAGGATATACTCAAGGAGCATGGGATCAAGCCACCATATCCCTTATGGATGGACTCGGTCCCGTTCCCCACCAAATTCAAGCATCCTACTCTCCAAACATATACGGGGAAAGGATCAGCCAGACAGCACGTCATCCACTTCAAGATCCTGACGGGAGCTATCGCGGATCAAGATGCACTCAAGATCCGCCTCTTTGCAAGTACCCTAAAAGGTACGGCCTTCGATTGGTACTCCACTCTGCCGGAGGACTCAATCCAAAACTGGGCCATGCTAGAGACACGCTTCCTGACTCACTTCAAGGGTGAAGATCATCCCGCTACTATGGCTCAGCTGTGCAGCCTAAAACAGGGGGAGAATGAATCAACATATGACTTCATTCACAAGTGGATAACAATGGCATACAAATGCTCTGATGTATTGCCACAGTGTCGCTAGTCGACATCTGCCGAAACAACATGAGAGCCAGAATCCGCTCCATGATCACCGGCAACAAATCAAAAAACCTGGGAGAACTCCTAGAAGCTTCCATGGAAGCTGAAACGGTAATTAAGGACCTCAACAGTTAGAAATCATCAAGAAAAGAGCCAACCGCCATTACGACCTCAAAACCAAAGAAGAAAGAGGTCCTCAATGTGCAGACCAAGTCAGCTCCTCAGCCACCAAAGAAAGCTGAAAATAAAGTTGTTGGTAAGAGACCTGAACTCTCTGATGCCTTCAAAGAACGAGTAGAAAAGAAATACCCGTTTGATGAAGATGTTGATGAAATCTTCGGGGCTCTTGTGGCAAACGGCAAGCTCACCTTGCCTGAACCAAAAAAGACCGGGTGATGTTGGCAAAACCAACGATCCTCGGTACTGTCCATACCACCAGATGATCTCGCATCCTCTCAATCAATGCTTCGTTGTGAGAGAGAAAATAAATGAGATGTGGAAAAACGGAGTCATCACCTTTGACAAAAACTATGGGTCTGCCTCCGTCAATATGGTGACATGTGGACAAACATCAAAATCACCGAAGAAGAAGATCACTACTTCCTTCAAGGTGATAAACTCAATCCAAGCGTCCGAGGACTGGTTCCTTACCCGACACCAGACGGACAACCGATATGGGTACATCCCGATCTCCTGGAAGATGAAAATTGGGAGGTCGTGAAAACAAAGCCTACAGCTCAACAGCGAAGGCAGGCTAGGAAACATCTCCTCAAGCTCAAACGGCAAGAGAAGACCCAGCCAAAACTAGAGGTCAAAGAAAAGGCAGAGGCTTCCTCTACCGCTTCACTGGAGGTAACAAAAACATCCCTTCCAGAGACTTCAAAGGGGTAAGGAAATTCACTCTCAGTGATTTCATGCCACCTCAATTCAAAGAAGCCATGCAGGAGGCATCATACTCTTGCAATTCGGTAGTTGGATTCTCCATTGATGGATACGAATCCAGCGACACCGATGATGGATTCGAATCCAACTACACAGATGAGTGGGAGGAGTCCCTTGAAACAGGAGAATATCTCTCCGATGAAGAATGGGTTCCTGAGTCTCATCTTATGCCAGTAATCTGGTATAACCCCCTACAGCCACAAGGATCCTGGTCTGATGATGAAGAAGACCAAGAGCTGTACAAGAAAATGCTGCTGACCCAGCACCTCTCATTACTCCAGTGGAAATCAACAATGTTGAGCCACAAAGAGATGATGAAGAAGAAGATCCGGCTCCCATGCCTGATCTTGAAGAATATGCAAGGATCTTGCAGCGACTCGCTCTAGAACAAGAGCAAGAACGCGTCAACGAGCCTCCTCGCAATCCAGAGCCTGAAGTCCCTGAAGACCACCAGGTACATCCTCCCTTAACTCCTGAAAATGGAGAAAATTGCTGGATAGACGATCCTCTCACATCCGAGGATGAGTCTGACTCCGATCAGGCAACGTCTCCCGTCAGAGCTTCCTGTAATGTGATAATTCGGGATTATAGCTCTTCCGAAGCATCGTCTGATGAGAGCACTTACACTACACTCCGGCGACGCCTAGCAATATATCTTCTGGAGCCACCTCGTCTCACGTGACTTTCACTGAGATGACACCCTCTCAGGTTTCTTCTCCTGAGACTGTGACTTCAAAGTTCACACCCTTCCTGACTGAAGAATTCCCAGCCATTGATGCTTGGGACGATGAATTAGTCAACGAAGAAGAAAGATTGCTGGATGCTGTTCAGGACTTGTTCCCGGAAAATGCTCCATGCAACACAATCACTGAGGATGGTAACTCTGCTGCTGATACATCCTCAGCAAATGAAAAACGACAGCCTCTTGATCCTGAAGACAATCTTCCAAACGAAGACCCTTCTCAAGAAGCTCTCGAAGTTGGTAGAGGCACCCGCTCTGGCCGGGACTACCACAAAAATTACAACCAATCTTCCTTTACATATGTAAATCCTTCGGGAAAAGATGTTGTAAGCGCCCCTAGTGGCAACAATGATGAACATGCAGGCCCTAAGGAGGCTTTCAAGTATGACTTGATTGAACATTTCAAGCACATACCTGCACGTCTACATCCTAGATTTGTTGCGAATGTCTCCGCACACTCGTGATAATCTCATTTCGGAATTACAAAAGCTGAATGAGGATGTACAAACATGCCCCGCAAGTCCTCCAAATTGAAATGGATTACCGGGTCAAAACTCAGAAGCCTCCTCAAAGGGAGAAAAGAAGAAAACTGAGGGATCATGCATTGAATGCCTCTCGGTTAAAAAAGCAGCCAGTGCAACCATCGCCTTCACAAAGGATGACCTCCTACTTGGCGAAACCAGGCATAACCGACCCCTGTACTTCACAGGGTATATCAAGGAAATGCCTATGCATAGAGTTCAGATCGACCCAGGTTCTGCACTCAACCTCATCTCCACATCGGCTCTTGAAGAGTTGGGCATCCCACCCAGCAAACTGAGCCACACATCTGTATCTATCTTTGGATACGATGGGAGTACTCAAAGGCCTATCGGCAAAATCAGGTTCAAATTGCAGATCGGTGATCTTATCTCTGAGGTCACAGTGTATGCAATAAAGACCCCTTCATGCTACAACATCCTTCTCGGACGCCCTTGGATCCATGAGAATGGTGTTGTCCCTTCAACTCTACATCAATGCATCAAGTTTGTTGGCGACGACGGCATGATACATCGAGTCTTTGCGGACAGAAAACCCTTCAAAGGTAAAGAAGTCCACTTCGCAGACTCACAGATGTATGAAGGTGAAAAAGAAGAAGAGGAAAAGCACACAGCATCCTTTGCCGAAAATCTCCAGAAAGATAAAGGCAAAGCTCCTCAACAATCACCGGAAGAAACAAACCATCCGGTAAATCTGAAGAGAGCATGCAAACTCCCTTCATCATCTCCCTCAAATCTTCAAAGCCTTTGGTCATCACAACTAAAGTGAAGAAGGCAAAACAAAAGCCTGGGGGCAAATTTGTTGTCTCTTTCGTGTCTATCATGCAAGACACGGACTCGGATTCAGAGCCAGAAGACGACACAATCGTCAAGCCAAGCTGACACTCAGCAAGTTCAGCCTGCTCTTACTCCAATGGAGACAACTTCTGACATAGAAGATCCTACGTCAGCTTCCTTCGTTGTTCCAGCAACTTCAACAAAGGAAAAGCCGATCTTCTTCCATAGATCGGATGCTTCTTCATCAAACTCCATGCTTGAACCTTTCCAAAATAAAGGTACGCCTCAACTATCCTTATACAGTTCTGTGGCACAAGCTATTATGAAGAAAATGGGCTATGACGCTCAAAACCCAGTCGGTTTGGGAGAAGGACGCGGTATTCTCACGCCATTGGGGCCCGTCTTGACCAAAAGCCAGCTGGAAGATTGGAGACTCTACGGCTATGTAGAAAAGTCTTCACACGGGTTAGGGTATGATCCTGACACTCCCTTGAGACAGTTGACACAAAGGCTTAAAAGTCAATATACTGACCAAGCCTCAACATCTCAAGTCCATGAAGACATCGATCTCCCTGGATATCTCTTTGATGAGTCACCTGACAAAGATCCAGGAAGCTCATCCAATTGGCACGATTTCTCCGAAAATGAAGAGGAGTTGTCCGATGGCACAGACGTGTGGACTTCTGACCCAGAAGAACCCTCATCTCCAAAAGAAGTAGCCTACTTCGACTCGGTTTCAACAGGCATTGGGATCATCTCATAGCAAGCCTTGGGAAAATTACCGATCAAGAAGACCCGTGGAAAGGAACAAAACCTTGGTCTGGAAATGCCCTTGAAACCCCAGAAGGTTTCGTTGAGCTGGAAGCCTCCGAAAATATTGTGGAGGAACCACCTTCGAACCTTCCAACAGAAGATCCTGTTCAAAAGATAGACTTGGGAACACCAGATAACCCACGTCCTGTATTCATAAGCAAGATATAAGGATGATGAGTTACCCGAGTATATCGCCTTTCTTCGTGAGTTCGTTGATTGCTTT
This sequence comes from Litsea cubeba, assembly GCA_012931725.1. Lineage (NCBI taxonomy): Eukaryota > Viridiplantae > Streptophyta > Magnoliopsida > Laurales > Lauraceae > Litsea > Litsea cubeba. The sequence continues at coordinate 339,690 of WHSA01000079.1, forward strand.
GCATGGTCTTACGCTGAAATGCCAGGCTTAGACCCCAAAATAGCAGTTCACAAACTCAATCTTCAAGAAGACATCAAGCCTGTCAAGCAAGGCCAAAGAAGATTCCGTCCAGATGTGATGGATAAAATTGAACAAGAAGTTCAAAAACTCAAAAGCGTCGGCTTCATCCGTGAGGAACAACATCCTGAATGGTTGGCCAACATTGTCCCCGTGACAAAGAAAAATGGGCAGATCAGGGTCTGTATTGACCTGAATGGCGCATGCCCAAAAGATGAATTTCCGCTCCCCATACCAGAGGTAATGATTGATAATACCTGTGGATTCGAGCGAATGACATTCATGGATGGTTTCTCTGGCTACAATCAGATAAAGATGCATCCTGAGGATGAAAAACATACATCCTTTCGAACCCCATTTGGCGTGTATTGTTACACTGTCATGCCATTTGGTCTGAAAATGCTGGTGCCACATATCAGAGGGCTATGATGAAAATATTCCAAGATATGCAGCACAAGACGGTTGAATGTTACGTTGATGACCTCGCCGTCAAAAGCAAAAGAAAAGAAGATCATCTCGAAAACCTTCGAGAAGTCTTCCTCCGGCTTCGCAAACACAAACTGCGAATGAATCCATTGAAATGCTTCTTCGGCGTCTCGTCGGGTAAGTTCCTCGGATTCTTAGTTCGGAAAGCTGGAATAGAGCTTGACCCCATAAAAGTCAAAGCCATTCTAGAAATGCCCTCTCCAAGAACCTTGAGAGAACTCAAAGGGCTTCAAGGGAGATTGGCCTACATCAGACGGTTCATCTCCAATCTTTCGGGGAAATGCCGTCCATTCTCCCGGTTGATGAAAAAAGGTGTAAACTTTGTCTGGGATGCTGACTGTGAAGCTGCTTTCCAAGACATCAAGTCATACCTGACAAAACCTCCAGTGTTAGCTGCTCCTACCACTGGAAAACCATTCATCTTGTACACAAGAGCCCTTGATCACTCTTTGGGAGCTCTGCTTGCGCAAGAAAATGATCAAAGAAAAGAAGCTGCTCTATATTACCTCAGCCGCATGCTAGTAGGTGCAGAGCATCGCTACTCTCCAGTCGAAAAAGAATGTCTTGCAGTGATGTTCGCCGTACAAAAGCTGCGTCACTACTTGCTTTCCAACACAGTCTACCTGGTCTCGAGGGTCAACCTCTTGAAGGTCCTTGTCACAAAGGCAGGTTCTCTCAATGCTCGACTGGCAAAATGGTCCATCCTTCTGTCACAATTTGATATTAGGTATGTACCACAAAAAGCAATCAAAGGGC
>WHSA01000770.1:0-72357 GCA_012931725.1 Litsea cubeba
GAAATATGGAAAGCCTTTTTTTTGAGATTGGGAAACAATGCAATTATAGGAACGATTCCAGAAGAGCTTGGAAGCATTGAATTTCTTCTTATTTTAGAGTTACAGAATCTAGGCCTTTCTGGAGAAATCCCTGCCATCTTAAGCAACTGCAGGTTTCTTATTGAGCTGTGAGTTGGGTCTCTGTCCGCCTTTTTACCTATTTATCAATGTCTTGATCATATTGCACTAACAATTTTGCTTTTGTTTCAGGGATCTTTCTCACAACAACTTACATGGAGGAATATCGCGGACGCTTTACAATATGAAATATCTAAATTCCTTGACCTACATCAAAACCAGCTGAATGGCAGCATTCCAACTGGTCTAGGAGAGCTGTCTCATATCCAATTCCTATTAGAAAACCTTCTCACTGGTTCAATCCCCTTTTCACTTGGAAATTTAAGACAATTAACCTATTTCAATATTTCTTTCAACCACCTCTCTAGTGTCATTCCTAATGCCAATACTATCCAACAGTTTGGCACCACTGCTTTCATCCACAATCCCGGGCTTCTTGGTGAACCTCTCGACTCCCATGTCTTGGCAACTTCCACCACACCATAAAAAACCTGGAGAACCAAGTCGCTGAGTGTTGCTACAATCATCACCATAGTCGTAGCTGCAGTAATTCTTATTTTGGTTGGTATCGTCACCATCATCTATAAAAAAGCCTGTAGGAGGGATGACAAGTCAATGGTTTCAGAGAGCATCCCAGTTAGTTCGTCAGGCTCAAATCTCATTATAGGAAAGTTGGCTCTGTTTGGTAAGAACTTGCGTACAAATTATGAAGCCTTGGAAATGGGCTTTGAAGCTCTGTTCGATATGGACTGTCTGATTGGTGACGATTCAATAAGGACAGTATACAGGACCGGTTTTGAATGTGAGATTCCCATTGCTGTGAAGAAGCTTGAAACACTGGGAAGTATCAGGAATCAAGATGAATTCAAGCAAGAGATTGATCAGCTGAGTAACCTTCAACATCATAATTTAGTTGCATTTAAAGGATACTACCGGTCGCCCTCAGTACAGCTAATTTTATCTGAACTCATCCCGAATGGCAATCTCCACCAACATCTCCACGGATCTAGTTGTTCTGCATATACTGGTAAAAGCCACACAAGAGAACTGTTGTTGACACAAAAAATATCACTTTGCCTCTTCAAGATCCAAATAGCTACATGAAGTCACAACCTGCCATAAATAGGCAATGCTACTTCCAAAAAATCAAATATTGTCAGAATCAAACAAAAACTGCAATATCCTTCAAGACAGCCAAAAGAGGAGTACACAAGAAGTTTTGGGCCATCTCAAAATCATTTGGCCTAACTTCGCTTCTCCGGCAGCTGAAAAGGAGCTCCCGGCGGCGAAAGCATCGGAGACACTAAATCTTCGATCAGAGCCGATGGATGGCCTCAAAATACATCCAAAAGGCTCCACGTTAAGTTCCCAGTCAAACCGACAATGTTTGACCCTACATCAACCCTCGAACAGCTAAATCAAGCCTCTCGGCGGCGAGAACCACCGAGGCCATCACTCATCAGATAGAGCACATGGACGGCTTCAAAATGCTTACAAAAGGCTACACGTCAAATTTCAGGTCATTTCGACAATATTTGACTATAGTTTGACGCTTGGAAGCCAAATCAGGCCTCTCGGTGGCGAAGCTCCCCGGGACTATGGTTTCCAAGATAGAGCCTATAGATCATCTTAAAATGACTCCAATAGGTTCCCTGTCAATTTTCAAGTCAATCGGACATCGGTTGACCGCACATCAAGCCGCGACATCTTCATCGCGACAAAAGCAAATCTACTGGTGATAGGACCCCAAACGGCTTCAAAACTCAAACAAAAGCCTATGGTTAGTCTTATTTATTGCTCAGCAGGCTTCACCCTAAATCTCAGGTCATTCCGACATCATTTGATCCAGTTTCAGCTTCTGATGGAAAATCGGCAGCTCTGCGCAACAAAGTCTTCGGCTTTCTAAGAAAATTAGAAACTTTGCAAAATGAAATGTAAGGATTCTCATCAGGTTTTCTATAGGGAAATCAGGCCAAAAATGATAAAAAATGTCAAGGAAAAATACAGAAGAAAAAAGAATCAAAACGGACACAAACGGGTCAAAAAGGGGGGAAACCCCCAGGGTCGCCGGCGACGTCCCTAGGCCCGGGATCGCCCGGATCCGGTGGGCCCCGGAAACCCTGTTTTTCGCCGTTTTTTCGCGATTCGAAGCGTCCGGCCTCTGGTATTTTCCAATATTCATACTTTTGAGACACCAAATCCTTTGACATCCGTCAAAAATACGGGTTAATCATCAAGAGTATCGAAATCAACATTGATCGCCAACTAGTCAACCAAAAAAAGTGTGCTTTCTACCCGACCGATCGAGAAATCGACAGGACAGATGGCACTGACCCGCTGTTGGCAACCAACACGTGAAGTTACATGGTCATCCGATGTCGATCTACATAAAGATCCATCGATGATCATCCCTAGAAGAATCCCAAAAGACGCGGCACGGCCCGCGACTCTTCAACTGCTCGGCGACCACTTAATGCGATTAATTGACTAGCTTTATTACAGTCATTAATCCATTTCTTTGGACGGACCAATCAGAAGCAAGCATCCGGGAGTTACAAGTCAGGAGATTCATGGCATTTAACCCATGAAACTCCTCCCATCATGGTGATTAAAGGCAATTAAATGCCCTCAATCTCCTCCGGCCAATCAGAAGCCAAGAAAAAGGAGTTACAAAATAAAGAATTCAATCTTGTAACTCCTCCCTTTATGTAGCTTTATGACAATTAAGGCTCATAAACTCTCCTAAATGGCTACCTAAAAGCCTATAAATAGGAGAGCATTCCAAAGAAAGAAAGGATCGGAAAAACAAGACAGATCCCAGATCAGAAAAAAGCACAGAAATTCAAAGAAAGAAAGAGAAAAAACTCTGTGGAAGTTCTACACCGACCACCACTACAAGGTGACAAAAGTTCCTTGGGGGGTACCCCCCCCCCCAAGGTCCTTGCCTTCTCCTCCTGCCTCCAATGGTTTAGACGTGGCTTTTCAGCCCGTCTACTTAGTTTTTTATTGGACATAGGACCTCCTCTTGGTCTTTATCCTCTAAAAACCTGAGGTTATAGCCAAGCCAAGCGAATCAATAGCATCCTCTGTTCTCATCTGCATGGATGATGGCGAAGTCCACATATGGCTTGCGACCGTCAATCTGAATGGTTCCCCCACAATCTCCTGAGAAGTTAGATCATCCTTTTCTTGCTTTTCATTGTAGTTTGTATTTTTTTAAAAGAGACAAAAATCACAACTCTTGTCTTTCATTATTGATAAGGATTGTAAATCGGCTATAAACACCAAAATCGGCTATAAACGTCAAAAATCGGCTATAAATGCAAAAAAAATCGCCTTTCACGGCAAATCAAGAAAATATCTCTTTCTTAAATATATGTGCGATGGAAAACTTGAAAGAAGTTGATTTCTTTTTTACTTGCGAAGGTTGATCTCCGGATCACCACTTGCAATTCCAAGTAAATATAGAAAATCTGGCACACCCACACAAAAGAAATGTTGATGCACGCCTTTGCCCCCCGGTTACGAAAGGGTCGGACCCAACGGACTCCCACGTCCGCCGACCTCGGTAGAACCAGGCAGAAGCGCGGTCCATCAACTGTATTGGTCAAGGGGTTTCGCATCGCTCTTGGAATTTCAAGGGCTCTTGCCTATCTTCACCATTGCTGTAATCCACAAGTTCTCCATCTGAACATCAAATCTACTAACATTCTATTGGATGAAGGGTATGAAGCCAAGTTATCAGATTATGGATTGCGAAAACTGCTCCCCATGTTCAATAACTATGCTTTAACCAAGTTCCATGGAGAAGCTGGTTATGTCGCTCCCGAGTTGACTGATCAAAGTTTATAATTTAGCGATAAATGCGATGTTTATAGCTTTGGGGTGATTTTACTTGAACTAGTAACTGGAAGGAAACATGTAAAGAGACTAAAATCAACCGAGGTGGTGTTATTGTGTGATTATATTAGGGAGTTATTTGAGAAAGGCACAACTTCATATTGTTTCGATCAAAGTCTCTGGGGATCCTCTAAGATTGAATTGATTCAGGTAATGAAGTTGGGGTTGATCTGTACTTCCAAAGCTCCATCAAGGAGACCGACCATGGCAGAGATTGTTCAAGTTCTTGAGTCCATCCAACCCGTTTGTCAATTGTAGCAGTCAGGGCCGGCTCACCATATAGGCAGGTGAAGCAAGTGGTGGGGGCCTCACCATGAGGGGGCCTCATAATTTTGTTGGATTAGTAACATAGTACATTTAAAAACCAAAACCAGATAAGATAAACCGAAGAAGAAGCACAGTAAAAGGAAATGGAAGTACTATTCTAAAATAAGTACGTTTTTAAAGGCATCAAATCTCACTGGGAATCATCTGAAATGAATTCAAATGAACTCAAGCTAGAAGAGAAAATCGATCACAATTTAACCCGTTTTCTAATGAAACTGAAATCATAAAAAATTCCATCATGGAAAAACTTTTATAAAATAAGAATTACAAATAAGTCCTTTTTTTTTTATATGAAAATACCCTGTTTTTCATAAGGGCATTCGAATCAACCATGACCTTGGGTCCACTAATTAGGAGTACTATTGAGTCTTTTCCAAACTCATAGAGTGCTTATAAAATACTATTACAGTACCTGTTACAGTTATTTCTGATCGAAAGAAGTTGTTCGAAATTAAAATTAATTAAATCTTATCGATCACTATAACACAAGAGGAGAGTACGCGGGTTAGCCATTTTATCTATTGAAAAGAAAATTTTCGGAAACCTTGAATACAAAAACTTGATTAATAAGTTTGCATCACAAAAGACAAGAAATGTTAAATTCACTTAAAAAAAATGAATCCCTCAACAATTTTTAAAAAAACAAAACAAAAAAAAAAAACCAAAAAAAAAAAACCCGATTTTTTTTTTAAATCCGCCAATGTACTACTCATAGTGTACATTCCGGTCCCAAGCCCAGATTAAGGACAGGGTTTTCTCATGTCACACATAGAAGTTAGGAGCCTCGTTTATACTTTCGCCTAGGGCCACATATTATCTCGAGTACGGCCCTGGTAGCAGTCAGGAGAGGAGAGCAGCAGAAGGTATATTTGGGCTATGGTTTGGCAACAAACCCTATGAGTAGGAAGTTTAAACTAAAAGTAAAAAATTAACAATCTTTTTTTTTTTGTTCTTCTGTTCCCATTATTTGTTTGGGGCATTTGATACATGAAATTGATTTCTGGTGCAGTAAACCGTTGGCTTCATATAATTTACAATTGAAGACTAAAATAAAGCAATCCAATTCATGATCTGTACTTCTCATTTTAAACTTCATCCTGTTTTGCTTTTCTTTTTTCTTTATGCCTCTCCTTCCATTCCATTTCCTTCAGTTGAACAAAGTATGCTATTATTATTTTTGTTGATTAAAACATTTTAAATGCTTCTTTTCTATATATTTGCTACAAACACTTCTAAGAATAAACTAGACAAAAGAATACAAGTTCAACCCTACAAGTTCAATTCCTCTCATAGGATGCCATGACTTCATGATTCTTCTTTAATTCAAAGAATTATGTCTATGGGAATTTCAAATTCTCCAAAAGCTAACCTCTCGAGGTGAAATTCCAAATCTTTCTTCGTGCAGTATTTGAAATTCCAAAAAAAAAAAAAAATACAGAGTGGATTTCCAGGAACTTCAACCAGAACCTAAAATTCTGGTGAAAGAAATATTGCATTTCAAATCGCAGGGGATAAACCATCACATCATGTCCAAAAAATCCCCCACATTCTAAATTCTTATCATAAATTCTGATAAAGAAACAAGCAATAAAGGTTTGTTTAATATTTAACGACCTTATGGCGTCATTCCATTCCCGTTGGAGATGATAAGTTTCATTAATCAAAAACATTAAGCAAACACACTTTTAATGAGCAATGATCAAGTGCAACTGGTTGGACACACTTTTAATGAGCAATGATTAAGAGACCATTCGTATTGAGAGATTCTGACTGTAATTCCGTGTGTTAGGAATATCTAACAGCATTGTCAATAGTGGTCTATGGGCATTTGAGATTCCTTATTTGATAAGTGAAATTCCAGAAATCCAACTTTATGATATGTCACTTTTGCTTTTAAATCCTAATTCTTGATTGCGTGACAAGGCAGTGGAAGACCTTCCGAGAGCTTTGATTAGCTTCGATCATCATCAACTACTGAGTGCATTTACATATGCATCAATGATCTTGATAACAATATTATATCTAGTGTGTACTTCAAAGGGCCAAGTTATCCTTTCAAGAAATGGGTCTCATCATAAGATTCAATCATTTCCATCTAGTTATGTATCAACAGACTGTCTTTTTAAGGGCATTTTTCTCTTAGAAACTTCTCCATCATGGTGTTCATATAGATGCATGATGAAAGTGCTTATTGATATCAAAGATGGATACACTCATATTTGAATTAAGAAAGAGGTAATAATTGGCAAGATATGAACAAAGTCAAATAGTTGACATTTTTTTTACCACTGAGTTGCAGTTGACTTGATATTTTTTTTTTAAGGAAAATCTCAAAAAAATAAAACACTTTTTTGCTCTTTTCCTAAAAAAACACATAATAAATTGGATATTTCAAATTAGTATAAAGTCTTATATAGTTTTTCTCAATCAAGTCCTTTCGGTGGTTTTTCTCCATCATGGCAACTTTTCTTTTAAAATGCATGATATAACTACTCTTATGAAAGCATAAAAAGAGGATTCTTATCTCTTGGAAAAATTTCAAAAAAAAAAGTATAAAACTTTGGCCCATTTTCAAAAAAGTATATAAAAATTTGAATATTTAAAAATGAGGCCTCCTCTCCTGCGCTCAACCGTAGAGTAAAATCTGCTCAGAAACGTGTGTTGGCCAAGTGATTTGAAACTTAACGATTGAAATCGTGTGAAAATGAAAGGCCCTCCCGCCCTCCCATTTCATTTCGCAAATCCAGAGAAAGTGAGGCCAAGATACATCTCCAAACCCATTCGCTGCGAAGGAGTGCTTCATCTCTGATCTTCCCGACCGACGGCCCTTGCTCCCTCGGTCTTTCTCCTCCTTTAAAACCAGAGAAAGAGAATAGGCTTTAACCCTGAACCTCATCGCAGCGACCGACCTGCAAGACCGACGCCGGCCACAGCGAAAGAGGGCCACATCTCCGATCTGCACGACCGACTTCCGGACAAAGCGGCACGGCACCTTCTTCGATCTGTACGTCTATCTGTACGGCGACGACGCCCCATCTCCAAGGTTCTGCCCAAATCCATCTCCAAGGTTTTGCCCAAACCCATTCAGAGCCCCACCTCCGATCTGAGCCCCATCTCCAAGGTTTTGCCCAAACCCATTCCGAGCCCCATCTCCGATTCAATGCCCCACTTTGTGCTTCGAACGGTTGTCAGGTAAGAAGAAAACCAAATCTTCCAATTTTTATTTTAATCTTTTTAAGAAAAGAAGAGAAATTTTAGAGTTTGGGCAGAGATTAGGGCTGTTGGTTGAGTCATTTTTTCTATCCATGTTTTTTTTTTTTTTTCGTTTGGCCTGGATGGATGGTTTGCAGTTGAGAGAAATGGGTGAGATCTCTGTACTAGGAAAGCAGTTGCTCTCTAACAGTCTTTTAAAAGAAGCAATACTTAAGCTAGAAACTTGTCTCAGACAGGGTCATATTCAAGATTAAAGCCTGTAAGGTGGTCGCAAATATGATGTTGTTCGACATACTCTCCACTCATTAGTAGCAAGAAGAGGTTAATAATGGTTCGATTCTTCCCACTTAGCTCTAAAAATAAAGAAATAATCTCCTATAGTATGATGGCCTCATTGAAATTGCCTTATTTTTATTGATGAAAGAGTCCCCTTTTCAAATGCAACTCCATAGATCCTTGCATACTTTTTCCTATGAGAATATGAAGAAGCCAGGACATAACTATACTATTTTTTGCTTCCCAATCACCTTGCCAATGGTTTCTTCTGGTGGTTTGATTCTTCCATTGATATAACCTAACTTTCACCTGCAAGAGTGATTTTAGCAATTTGAGATGAAGCTGGATTTTTACCTCTGGGAGTGCCGCACATTTTCAATCTCTCCGTCCACAAAACGGGACCTCCTTTAATTGAAAGCCGGGACGAGAAATCCTGCACGGCTGCTATGTGGTAGTCCCATAGGAGATCAAGACTCTTAATGATGATTTAGATCCACTTTGTATCAGTGTCAATTCATAGAGGTGGTGTGTGTTGGGGGGAAAGGGACATTAGGTGCATGTTGTTATTGCTCACTTTGGTTCTCATGAGTTGATTTCACTCTCTCTCTTGTAAACCTCTTTTTTGCTTTTTCTTTTCATTTCAACCCACATTTACGGGTATGTTTGTTGTAGGGAAAACCAGAGTGGTGTCAGAAAGTTCCAGTAGAGATCGTCATTACTCATGTCATCTTCAAGTATGTGATTTGAAGTATTTTATTAATTTCTAATATGTCCAATATAATCTGAACTGACATATAAGCTCGAGAATATGTAGGCAGGTCATCGTCGCATTCATTGCGAAACTTACAGTGGGCTCCACAGTGCCCATGTGGATACGGTTCTATGATTCCAAAGACTTCTCGTACAAATAAGAACCCTGGGCGCAGATTTTGGAAATGTCCAGATATGCACATAATTTAACATTCCAACAACAGCCATTTATGTATTTTTTTTACTACAACATCATTTATATTACGATACATTTTATTACAGGGAGAAAGAGGTTGTAGTCTTCTAATTTGGATGGATGAAATTTCGTTGGAAAGTATTCCCAAATCAATTTCAGGACATGGCCAAATTAAAGTTGCGTCAGACAAGATTCCCAACTCAGGTCATAGCCAAATGGAAGAAATTAAAAGCTCCTTGAAGAAATGAGGCTGGAAATACGATGTCTAAGACGCGAAAGTAGATTTGCCAATATTTTAGTCATTGTTCTTCTTTTTGCTGTGTATATTTGGTGTGTGAAAAATAGAAAAAGCAGTCTATTGGAGTTGATTTAGTTATTTTGCTTAATGAGTTGTTATGTTTTGTACGAAAAAGAATTGACTAATTATGGCATGTAAATGTTGGTTGTATGTTTTCTTTTTTGTCAAGACTATAAGTTTGAATTGAAATAGGTTTCAATCTATTGAATATGGTTTATTAGCTTGTTCTATGTGATTGAGTTTAGCCTTCTTTGTTTAAGTAGTTGTATGACCGAATTTACAATTTGTCCAATAGTAATTAAGTAGTGCTCCAGAGTATGCCATGAGCATGTTATGTAAGTGTTTCCCTGGGCATGCACAGAGCCTTCTTGCATATGTAAGTCTTTGTTAAACTTGTTGGACATGGATTTGTTGGAAATTAGGTGGGCCTCTAGGATAGGTTTCAAAAACTTTTGATCCACTTGATGCAGGGATCATCTATTCAGAAGGTTACCAATCTGTCCAAGATGCAAACACTCAATCTCATCTATCAAGATTCAGTAATACAATCTATCTAGGAGATAGAAAATCAGTAACAAACACTCTTGGTGGCGCGAGGCTAATACTTTCCTTACAATGGACCTATGGTGGAAAACCATGGGGATTTCTAAAATTAAATGCCCCGCTCCCACTTAATATTTTAGAATTGAGGATTTCCTTTTTAAGGTATTAAGGCCCACATATAAATATGAACATCAAATCATCTCATGATATGATCTAAGATTGGTTCCAAGTCAAGTTATTATAAGGAAAGTCTAGTTTCTAAAATTAGTGTTACCAATGTGTCCATCTCATGAGTCATCACACTAATTAGAACTCTTTCCAAAAATAATTTGATTTGACCAATTTAGTAACTTGCTATGATTGGATCAGATTTGGAAATATTCTAAATAAAGCATTCATCCATAAATAGAAAACGTTAAAATTAGAAACTAGTCCTCTCCTCCACATGGCCCAAGCGGAATAGACTCCTTGAACTTCTAGACTTTCCAAAATTAGAATTTCTCAAACTCTCTGGGAAACTCCAAACTTCTTTTGGTAATCTTCAAACTCTTTGATTAGGAGTCCATCATTGCTTTCCTTGTTTGTCTTTGACATCGCCAGAATTTACAAAATTAAAAAAAATTACATAAATTCATATGTCTCTACGATGAGACTTACATGGTAATCTATTAATGGAAATAAAAAAAATATTTCATAGGGAATTTCACCATGCCTTGCCCTGAACTGGGAAACCAAGGAAACCATGATGCCCTTTACAACTTGCCAAAAATAAACATTCAACCATAAAAGAAAGTAAAAGACTTGTGGGCTATATGGAGAGGATAGAATAACCTGCATGTTAGTATCTCATACCAGCAAAGCAACTCACAAAACCGGGTTACCAAACAACAATGGAAAGACAGGATGCCAAATATTGCCACTACTATGATTCATGTCCTACGCAGACGGGGTCCGGGGGTGTCCCCCGGTGGGGGTCGAGCTCCCCGATCAGCTCGCGGGGTTCCAGGGGGCAGCGCCCCTGAAACAAAAACAAAAACTGCGATCTGCTATGTCAGTCTATTCGGTCGACCTACTAGAGGGTTCGGTCGACCGGCCTCAGTGTCTTCGGTCGACCTACCAGAGGGCTCGGTCGACCAACCTGACGAAAATCTGCAAGTTAGATTTTTCTATTTCGTGTCCAAACATCTCCAGAACTCTTCTGAAGACTCCCAATGGCTTCCTACCATCATTCCATCATTGTTAAACCCTTATGTGACTATCCAAACATGGATTTACTAATTATCCAAGCAAAACCATCAAAACTGATCCGTACATAGCCCTTGATCTATCATCTTCGCATATCATGTAAAGATTAGATCAAGCTTACTGATCTAACATGATTAGAGATGAGGTAAGGCTCTGATACCAATTGTTGGAAATTAGGTGGGCCTCTAGGATAGGTTTTAAAAACTTTTGATCCACTTGATGCAGGGATCATCTATCCAGAAGGTTACCAATCTGTCCAAGATGCAAACACTCAATCTCATCTATCAAGATCATTAATACAATCTATCTAGGAGATAGAAAATCAGTAACAAACATGCAACAAATAAATCTACAACATACAAGGAAGTAGATTATACCTTTGGAGCTCGGTTGTGCTCTAATGGAGAAGTTGCTACTTTCTTTGAAGATGAAACGCTTTCACTTAATCAAAGTAAGATCTCCAACACCTTATGATCTTCCACGCTATGTCCCGTTATCAAATTCTCTTCTCAAGGAGATGGGTGGGATCTCCTAAAGAAAACTACTAGAAACTCTAAGCAACTAGAAGGAGAACTAGAACTAGAAGAGGTTGTTGTGAAACACTTGCACAAGGAGAGGTGGGCGTGAATACCAAGGAGGGAAGTGAGTATGGACGTCCAGCCCATAAGCCTCTCCTTTTATAACCCATAACACCCTCTCCTACTAATTATTAATTAGAAGTCATACTTCCATTATAATTAGTAACTATCTTCTTTTACTATTACCACTATTAGAAGTCTCACTTCAAATAGAAATAGTATCTTTCTAATTCCTTCTTTTTAGAGTTTAAGTAGAATTAGATTCTAATTCCTTCTTTTAACTTGGGCTAGCGTGGGGACCACTAGGGATTCCTTAGAAAGCTGGCTCCAACTGGGACACGTGACCCCACATCTCATGTGCAATCCAGGCCCACAGTTAATTGCAAATAATTTCACTATATAAATGCAATTGAACTCCAGTCTTAGGAAATTACATAGAAGACCCTAAACTTCCCTATTACCACAAGTAGGCCCCTCCATCAATATCCGTAGATCAATTGGACCTGTCTTCCAAACTAGATCTATATCTTATCGTCCTTGAGCCCCAATTAATTATAATGATCAAAGGTACCTTTCCAATTAACTCTTAATTGAAATGGGTGTACACTTACCAATGATTAAATCCATTAATTGGCACAAGGGGATATTAGAGATAGATTCCATCTTGACCATTGAATGTTCCCACAACTCTACTACCATGTAACCAAATCACCGAGGTGTTGACCTACAGTTGGCCTCACTCATTGGTGACTCAAAGCAAATGAATAGATAGAAACTTGAGTTCATTAATGTCTCAGGATTGAGAGCTTACTGCTAGGGAATTATTAGAGCAAACCTTAATATAAAGACAGTGTTTATAAGGTGCTTCTCATGGTCCTTCAATACATCCAATGTACCAGCATTATGATCCAGAATCTCTCATTCTGATGATCGAGACAAATCACACTATCTCATAGTGATCAAAATGCTGCAACCTTGTCAGTATGAGATGTCCAGTCTCATTACTGGTTGTGAAGATATTCAAGTATAAGATTTATTATACATGTCTCCCGTATGTGAATCTCATCCATACACATGTATTATATCTAGTATAGTACTTATGGACTCCGGTTCATCTCATGAACCATTATGTCATTCGTATTAGGTTATGAGCATGTTATGTAAGTAGTTTCCCTGGACATGCACAGAGCCTTCTTGCATATGTAAGTGTTTGTTAAACTTGTTGGACATGGATTAAGATTAAAGGGGTTAGTTACTACATTACTTTTTAATAGGTCCTTTCATTTTCTTATTAATAGCTTTGGAACAAACTTGTGGTGTGTTTTGATTGTCTGAAATCAGTCATTCTCACCAGTGAAATACTATGATTCTAGCATAAAGATTTCCAATCCATTTCAAGACACTAAAAAGTTTGGCCAATATGATAGTCACAGCCTTTTAAGCCAATATGCTATTCAGTTTCTATGTATTTTAATCGAAACAACAGGGCCTAAATCTCACAAAATGTTTCAAATGTCCAGTACCTTGTATAATTTCTCCGATTTTTATTAAGAAAAGAACAGATGGACATATCATCAGTTTGCTACACTTTGCAATAAATTCACATACATTCACCCAATTCTCCAACTTGTCCCAGTGCCAAAGTAGTGACCCTAACAAACAAAACCACGTAATGCATACCGATGGTAGTTCAAGTGGGTCATACTCCTTTGGAATTAATGATCTTCTGACTAGTCGTTTCATACATTTAACAGCCCAGTGCAAACTGACAAAGCAATGAAACCCCATAGCTATAAAGCTAATTTCACAGCAAGAAACATTTAGTGTCAGTAGTAATGAAATTCTTTGAAAAGATGACTCAAGGAATGTGTAATTACAGGCATAGAGATTGTTGGTAGGGTAGTTGCTGAGTCGAACCAAGCTTTAAAACAAACCACTAGAAGAAACCATTGGCAAGGTGATTGGGAAGCATAAAATAGTATAGTTGTGTCCTGGCTTCTTCAGTCACTGGAACCAACTATTTTGTTGATGTTCACATTCAGTAAAGACAAAAGATATTTGGGATAGTGTCACTTCTTCATATTCTCATAAGAAAAAGTATGCAAGGATCTATGGAGTTGCAATTGAAAAGGGGAATCTTTCACCAGTAAAAATAATTAAATTTCAATGAGGCCATCATACTATAGTAGATTATTTTTTATTTTTAGAGCTAAGTGGGAGGAATCGAGCCATTATTGAGCTCTTCTTGCTACTAATGAGTGGAGAGTATGTTGAACAACATCATATTTGCGACCACCTTAGAGGCCTTAATCTTGAATATGAACATGTTTGAGACAAGTTTCTACCTTCAGAAGTATTGCTTCTTTTGAGAACAACCCTCTCTCTCTCTCTCTCTTATTGTGGAATTATCAAAGAATATAAGAAAAGCATGCTCAAGCGTTTGATTTGAAAGGGCATCTACTATCAATATTAAACCTTTAAAAGACTGCTAGAGAGCAACTGCTTTCCCAGTACAGTGATCCCACCCATTTCTCTCAACTGCAAACCATCCATCCAAGCCAAACGAAAAAAAAAAAAAATAAAAAAATCGTGGAATAGAAAAAATGACTCAACCAACCGCCCTAATCTCTCCCCAAACTCTGAAATTTCTCTTCTTTTCTTAAAAAGATTAAAATAAAAATTGAAAGATTTGGTTTTTTTCTTACCTGACAATCGTCGAAGTACAAAGTGGGGCGTTGAATCGGAGATGGGGCTCGGAATGGGTTTGGGCAGAACCTTGGAGATGGGGCTCAGATCGGAGGTGGGGCTCTGAATAGGTTTGGGCAAAACCTTGGAGATGGGTTTGGGCAAAACCTTGGAGATGGGGCGTCGTCGCCGTATAGATAGACATACAGATCGGAGAAGGCGTCGTGCCGCTTTGTCCGGGAGTCGGTCGTGCAGATCGGAGATGTGGCCCTCTTTCGCTGTGGCCCGGAGTTGGTCGTGCAGGTCGGTCGATGCGACGAGGTTCGGGGTTGAATCCTCTTATCTTTCTCTGGTTTTAGAGGAGGAGAAAAACCAAGGGAGCAAGGGGCGTCGGTCGGGAAGATCGGAGATGAAGCACTCCTTCGCAGCGAATGGGTTTGGAGATGTATCTTGGCCTCACTTTCTCTGGATTTGCGAAATGAAATGGGAGGGCGGGAGGGCCTTTCATTTTCACACGATTTCAATCGTTAAGTTTCAAATCATTTGGCCAACACACATTTCTGAGCGGATGTTACTCTACGGTTGAGCGCAGGAGAGGGCGCCTCTTTAAAAATACTATATAAGTTTTCCATAGTTCTTTCAATCTAAGTCCTCTCCAATCACCGGCAACTTTCTAATTCATCATATTTACAATTTACTGTTGTAACTTTGTAAGATCCCACAATCCCATATTGCTTATGAGGCTCACTGATCTTGGGCTAATATATGGAGGACACCATTGACTTAGTATGAGGCCTTTTGGAACTTAATGGGCTCCGAAAACAAAATTTTGACCCAAGACAATGATGGACCGCGCTCCTGCTCGGTTCTACCGAGGTCGGCGGACGTGGGAGTCCGTTGGGTCCGACCCTTTCGTTACCGGGGGGCAAGGGCGTGCATCAACATTTTTTTTTGTGTGGGTGTGCCAGATTTTCTATTTTACTTGGAATTGCAAGTGGTGATCCGGAGATCAACCTTCGCAAGTAAAAAGGAAATCAACTTCTTTCAAGTTTTCCATTGCACATATATTTAAGAAAAAGACATTTTATTGATTTGCCGTGAAAGGCGATTTTGTTGGCATTTATAGCCGATTTTGGCGTTTATAGCCGATTTTTGGCGTTTATAGCCGATTTTGGCGTTTATAGCCGATTTACAATCCTTATCAATAATGAAAGAC
This sequence comes from Litsea cubeba, assembly GCA_012931725.1. Taxonomy (NCBI): domain Eukaryota; kingdom Viridiplantae; phylum Streptophyta; class Magnoliopsida; order Laurales; family Lauraceae; genus Litsea; species Litsea cubeba. The sequence goes on from WHSA01000770.1 coordinate 15,345, forward strand.
AAGAGTTGTGATTTTTGTCTCTTTAAAAAAAATGCAAACTACAATAAAAAGTAAGAAAATGAGGATCTAACTTCTCAGGAGATTGTGGGAGACCCGTTTAGATTAACGGTCGCAAGCCATATGTGGGCTTCGCCATCATCCATGCAGATGAGAACAGATGATGCTATTGATTCGCTTGGCTTGGTTATAACCTTAGGTTTTTAGAGAACAAAGACCAAAAGAAGGTCCTATGTCCAATAAAAAGCCGAGTAGACGGGCTGAAAAGCCACGTCTAAGCCATTGGTGGCAGAAGGAGAAGGCAAGGACCTTGGGGGGGGTACCCCTCAAGGGACTTTTGTCACCTTATAGCGGTGGTCGGTGTAGGATTTCCGCAGAGTTTTCTCTCTTCGATTTCTGATGCCTCTTTTTGTCTGAGTTTCCGGATTTTCTATAGTCTATTGTCTGTGTGTCTGCTGTTCTTTTCTTCTTGGAGAGCTCTCCTATTTATAGGCTTTTAGGTAGCCATTTAGGAGGGTTTATGAGCCTTGATTGTCATAAAGCTACATAAAGGGAGGAGTTACAAAATTGAATTCTTTATTTTGTAACTCCTTTTTCTTGGCTTCTGATTGGCCGGAGGAGATTGAGGGCATTTAATTGCCTTTAATCGCCATGATGGGAGGAGTTTCATGGGTTAAATGCCATGAATCTCTTGACTTGTAACTCCCAGATGCTTGCTTCTGATTGGTCCGTCCAAAGAAATGGATTAATGACTGTAATAAAGCTAGTCAATTAATCGTATTAAGTGGTCGCCGAGCATCTGAAGAGTTGCGGGCCGTGCCGCGTCTTTTGGGATTCTTCTGGCGATGATAATCGATGGATCTTCATGTAGATCGACATCGGATGACCATGTAATTTAACGTGTTTGTTGCTAACAGCGGGTCGGTGCCATCTGTCCTGTCGATTTCTCGATCGGTCGGGTAGAAAGCACACTTTTTTTGGTTGACCGGGTGGCGATCAATATTGTTTTCGATACTCTTGATGATTGACCCGTGTTTTGGACGGATGTCAGAGGATTTGGTGTCTCAAAAGCATGAATTTTGGAAAGTACCAGAGGCTGGGTGCTTCGAATCGCGAAAAAAACGGCGAAAACCGGGGTTTTCGGGGCCTTCCCGGCGACCCCGGGCTCCAGGGTCGCCGGCGACCCTGGGGGGTTTTTTCCCCTTTTTGTCCCGTTTTGTGTCCGTTTTTGCTGTTTTTCGATTTTTTTTCTTCTGTATTTTTCCTTGACATTTTTGACCATTTATTGGCCTGATTTCCCTGTAGGAAACCTGATGAGAATCCTTGCATTTTATTTTGCAAAGTTTTCAATTTCCTGAGAAAGCCGAAGACTTTGTCGCGCAGAGCTGCCGATTTTCCGTCAGAAGCTGAAACTGGGTCAAACGATGTCGGAATGACCTGAAATTTGGTGTGAAGCCTCCTAAGCAATAAATAAGACCAACATAGGCTTTTGTTTGAGTTTTGAAGCCGTTTGGGGTCCTATCACCAGTAGACTCGCTTTTGTCGCGATGAAGATGTCGCGGTTTGATGTGCGGTCAACCGATGTCCGATTGACTTGAAATTTGACAGGGAACTTATTGGAGTCATTTTAAGATGATCCATAGGCTCTGTCTTGGAAACCATGGTCCCGGAGAGCTTTGCCGCCGAGAGGCCTGATTTGGCTTCCGAGCGTCAAACTATGGTCAAATGTTGTCCAAATGACCTAAAATTTGACGTGTAGCCCTTTATAAGCATTTGAAGCCGTCCATGTGCTCTATCTGATGAGTGATGGCCTCGGCGGTTCTTGCTGCCGAGAGGCTTGATTTAGCTGTTCGAGGGTTGATGTAGGGTCAAACGTTGTCGGTTTGACTCGGAACTTGGCGTGGAGCCTTTTGGATGTATTTTGAGACCATCCATCGGCTCTGATCGAAGATTTGGCGTCTCTGATGCTTTCGCCGCCGAGAGCTCCTTTTCGGCTATCGGAGAAGCGAAGTTAGGCCAAATGATTTTGAAATGGCCCGAAACTTCTTGTGTACTCCTCTTTTAGCTGTCTTGAAGGATCTTGCAATTTTTGTTTGATTCTGACAAGATTTGATTTTTTGAAAGTAACATTATCTATTTATGGCAGGTTGCGATTTCATGTAGCTCTTTCGATCTTGAAGAGGCAAAGTGACATTTTTGGTGTCAACAGACAATATCATATTGGGAGATCTGAGTCGTTACAAACTTGGAAGATTTGTTTTAGCAATTTGATTGTCCTGTCATCTAATAAATATCTCTAGTCAAACAATAAGAATACTTATTAATAAAAGAAATGGTCTGGTCTGTAAGGGGCAATCATCCATTGTACATGGATATGGTTGATATGGCCCTACCAACAACCAAATTGTACTCTATTTATATACATGTGATCGGATGGACTCGTAGAAATAAATGATGACTTAGAAATTTGAGCCATCGCTATAAATCCGTGAGGGTTGGACTCATCGTTGAGATTCTAACCACTTAAAAACCCAATTATGCCCACCATAAACATATATAATTTATAAATAATAAATATGTCTGCTAGAAAATATGAATCCGAATACTCAAAACTTGAATGAAGAAGAGAAGAACAGATAATTTAAGGCCTCATTTAGGATTATTGCTTTATGCCGGCCTTAGCCAAAAAATATAGTGATTCTAAAATTTTAATTATAAATCAAATTGAAATGTCTAACCGAATCTAACTCAGCAGTGAAATGGATCAATACGCCAGTTTGGGAATTGGGACCCTATGTCAGGTCAGGATTGCCGAACCCACTATTTTAGAAAACAACTGTTGCCACAGGACCAACAGCAACAAACTCTGCATCAGCCATTTATTTTGTTGATCAAAGCCGTTCAAGAAGTGATGTGCAGAATACTACGAGGTATCCATGTAAGTGAATTAGAAGCTGCCTGCTATTGACATTGAGTCCATGCCAAAATCGATACAACAAAGAGTTATAACATCATGGTAATGCCACCCATGACAATCATACTGCATAACATTATAAAGGAGCGTTTTCAAGACTAAATGGAAACTGGGAGAGAGAGAGAGAGGAGAGAGAGAGAGAGAGAGAGAGAGAGAGAGAGAGACAGAGAGAGAGAGATTTAATAGGCTTTAATCACTTAGTTATACAACAGTACTCCCCTTATTCTCACAAGATGCTGATTAAAATAGCTGCTGCAACAAAATCTATGATCATGAAATGCCGTCCATAGCATAAAAAAAGAGCAAAAAAGGTACCGAATAATAGAGATAGATAACAGCAGAGACAAAACTACTACTCTTCGTAGAAAAAACCATTACTGCTCTTCAGATGGGATAAGAAACCAGCGTCTCCCAATTGCATGCTTTTACCAGATTGCACAGCTTTCTCAGTTGTCACGACACACCGGCCTCCTTTCTTTCTTTTGCCAATAACCCGCTCCAGTCCTCCAATCCCCACCATTTTTTTCGAATTGTCATTCTCCCCCTCGACATTTCTCCCCCCATTGACCCCACCCATTGTCCTCGGCTTACTCTTTTGAATTCTTTTTCCCCATGCATTATTACCAGCAGTAAGACCCCTCATCAAATTGCTACTATCAGCATTTCCATATGAATCATTCAAAGCTCCTCTGTTTTCCATGCCTTCACTCTCCCATGCTTTATCAAATTTATTCTCCTCTCCGTGATCCCATATATTACTGTTATCAGCAATTCTATTGTAATTCTCACCTCCATGAGTCATTGAATTGTTAGGTTTCATCACAAGATTATCATCATCATCACCCCACCCACTGGGTATGATGGGCTGATTCCAAAGGCCAGAATCCAGAATCTCAAGTTCAACATCATTCACATCTTGCTCAGAGAATGTACGTTCTCCATCCAAAGCTGACAGCAGTTCAGGATCGATGGACGAGTTCCAGTCGATAACATTAATGAAGAGATCTAGGTCAGGCAGAGAAATATCACAGGGAAGGCCACTAATCGCAGCCCAGTACCTGCTCTTTGCATTCTGGAATGCCTCTTTGCCGGCTGAATCGTTCCACTTGATAATGCTTTGGTAGGAGGCCTGATATCTCTTGCTTTCACAGATCTTCCTCCAGGGGATTTTGCATACAGAAGTGCAGAATCTCTTTTCCCATGAAGGAACAGTGGGCTGCCTCGAATACCCTGCAACCAACAAAATGAAAAAAAACCTGACCATGACAAGTAATGACAAGAAACAAAAGAAAAAAAAACCTACTTCCTACATCGGAATGGAAAACTAATAAACAATGCCAAAAACCGTAATTCCAAGAAAACAACAACTCATTAAACCGTGAAAACTAGATGGTTGCAGACTCAACACAATAACAAATCCTTGGGAAGCCCATAATCCCATAAAGATTGGAGAAGCTACAGGAACAACACATCTCACGATTCAAAAATATTTTACGAATATCAGGTACGAATATACGGTAACCCTGGAAGCAGCAGACAAGCAGTTCTTCGATCTTGGTTTGACGAATATAGAAGAAAGCAGTAACAAGAAATCCTCTTTGTATAACAAAACAAACAAAAGAAAAAACAGAATAGAAAGAGAAAAGCATCAAAGGAATTCCTGTTCTGTCATGGTGACAGAACTCTAAATCCAAGATTCTCAAAGAAACTAACAAAACAAAGTGTCACGTCCCCAAAATTTAAACCGGGGTTATACGTGAGATTAGGGCTAATTAAAACTTTTTCCAACATAAGTCAAATATAACTTAGCCCCAATCGTGTCCCAATTGGATCGAAGACCGCTGTGAGGTATAAACATTTCCTCAAATACAAACAATCAATAGCGGAAGCTTAATAATTACAAATGGTATCTTAAAGATGCATAGTTTGGAACCATACTAAATATCATCATTAAAGTTCAGAGTTTAAACACTTTAACTCAAAAGTATTATTTACAACATTAGGCCACATCAACACTGAGGCCTAATCAAAAGATAAACGAAGATGAATCTATCAAGATAAACATGAAGGCTCTCGAGTACGGGGTCAGTACGGCTATACAATGCCGTCCGTACTAAAATCTAAGAAGTCATCAGACTGATCCGCCTGTACTTCTTCCGTCGTCTCCTCCTCGATATAGAAGGGTTCGGTACCTATGCACCAAGAGTAACATCGTCAACACGATGATTGGCAAGCAATATATATACAAATGACAACAAGATATACATATCGAATCAGAGTAGACAAGAGACAAGATCATATGAAACATATGCATTTCAGACATAAGAAACACATAGTATACGAATCATAAACAATCTAGCAAATAGGCAAATCACACAAGCTAATACACCATGGATAGTTTCAACAAGGACCCTCCATACTCAACATGAGAGTTGTGGTAGAGTGGCACGGGATGAAAACCCGGCAAACAAGTAAACAAGCAAGATGGATACTAAAGGCCAAACAAGATCAATAATGCAAGATGTATCCGATGGTGTACAATCCATCAAAATATAAAAAGTAGTACTGCGCAGACTTTCAAACCAAGGTCCTCACACAGGTGGTGCCCCACCCTGTGTTGGGCGTTGACAACTGAGTGATGCCTGACACAAGAGTCCTAGACAAGTAGGAGTGAGGAGACTAGGCTTTCTTGCGTGAACAAGATTCATAAACAATTGAGAGACTACTTTCCATCAATCAGATCAAGACTATCAAGCAAGCTTATTCAAGTATCAATACCATAGTAGTCCTCATCAAGCTTTTACGATCAAAGCCGCCTAATCTCAACACTTCTATCAATCATATACAAGATAAACAAGACATCAAGGGAATCCTAGGTCATCATCTAAGTTCATTATTTGATCCCAAACCAAAACAAGTAAAGCAATCTATAGAACATGAACATTTCATGTAGAAAGTACCCAATTGTACTATGTAGAGTCCAGAGCAATAAACAATCCAATCTTAGGTCAATAGTTATTACCATAGTCTCGTACAACTATACTCAGTCAACGAAAGGAATAAGGTTCGCGATACCCGAACAAACAATCTTCGTGCATAGATATAAGAGAGGGTATCCCGTTGTCCCGTACCGTTCAAGATTGATAAAAGTTGAACACCGAGAAAATAGAAATAACAATGAGAAATGCATGCTCCAAAACACTCCTCATATCAAGTCAAATGAGTCCATAAAGGTAGCCAATGTTCCATACAAGTCCAATAGAAAAAGAGGTCAAAAGAGTCCCTCAAAAGGTCCTCTACAGTTGTCCCGGTCGACCTAGTACATCCCGGGCCGACCTGCATTAATATGCAGAAATGATGAACAGTAAAATGGTCAGGTACTGTCCGCACCTGACCCTGTGTCTTCGGTCGACCGAAGCCCTGGGCCGGTCGACCGAGTACACACAGTTACAGAACATCAGTTCTGTAACTGATGTGTATTTGGTCCCTTTCAATTTTCCAAAATCCCTGAACCTGTTTCACAGCCATTCAAGGATAAAATCACATCCTTTCAAGTCCTCTAAACCTCTCAATCTATCCATTTCATTTCCAATCCAATTCATTAGACAATTAACCCAATTTATCATGTTTTCAATTCAAATTATCAAGATTAGAGCATTGGGTTATCTAGACATAATCAATCATCAATTCAAGGAAGAAACAGTATATCAAAGCATAAATATATAGATTAACTTGCCTTAGTGATGAGCTAAACCAAAAATCAAGAGAATTAAGGAAATCTCTCTTTTTTGAGCTCAAAGGGTGTAAAAGCTTCTCAATCCCAAAATCACTCTACAAAATGAATGCAATGGGTAGTAGTGAGTCTCCTAATCCATTTCTAACTAAAAAGAAGAAGATTCACTTTGGTTAAAATCTTTGGAAGCCTACCTTTCAATGGGTTGTGGTTGGAATTTCTTGAAAATGGAATGGTTAGATTCCTTGGAGCTTGAGGAAGAAGAAATGAAGCTTGGCCTGTGAAGATGGAGGCTCTATGACTGGTTTTGGCAAGGAGACAGTGAAGAGGAGCAGAGAGTGAATAGTAGTGAATGAAGAGATAGAGTTGAGAAGGAATGAGTCATCCGGATGTGGTAGTGTTAAATAGAATAGGTTGAGATGAGTCATAGGATAAGTATGAAAATATATGGGTTTAGTCCTTGGTTCACTTAAGTGATTATTTGGGCCTCTTCCTCGCGTCGAATCGAAACGCAATAGAAGACTAAAGTTCATGAAATGATGAGACCTATCCAATGCACCCAAATTCACAAAAACTCATAATCTCAATTAAGCCCCTGAAAACTTCCCAAATTACAAACCACCCCCCTACTGTACCCAAACGTGCTCCGAATCACGTGAGATTTCACCCACATGATTTATACGTCAAACCCGACTCGCTAAGACTCTAAACACACTTACTAACTAATCAAGCAATTAGCTATAATTAATATAGGTTAAGGGTCGGGATGTTACATCCTCCCCCCTTGGACTATTTGGTCCTCCAAATCTCTCACACACCTCTGGTAAAAGCTCTGGATACTTCTCTTTAATCTGATCCCTGAGTTCCCAAGTTGCTTCGTTCGGACTGTGATGCTCCCACTGTACTTTGACCCAGTGAATAGTCCTAGTCCTCAAAACATGTTCCTTGGTGTCTATGATCTCCTTCGGCCTCTCAACAAATGTAGTATCTGGCTGGACATCTAAAGGCTCATAATGAAGCACATGGGTAGGGTCTGGTACATATCTCCTCAACATGGAAACATGAAAAACCCTGTGGACTCCTGCTAACGCTGGTGGTAAAATCAATCTGTAAGCCACTTCTCCCACGCGCATATCAATCTCAAAAGGTCCGATAAATCTCCGAGTCAACTTACCTTTCTGTCCAAACCTCATAGTCCCTCTAGTCGGTGAGACCTTAAGAAAAACCTTGTCTCCAACCTTGAACTCTAAATCTCTCCTCTTGAGGTCTGCGTAACTCTTCTGGCGGTTCCTTGCAATCTTCAGCCTGTCAATGACTTGTTTCACTTTCTCACTGGTATCACTGATGATCGAAGGTCCATGAAAACTACGAACACCAATCTCTTCCCAACAAATCGGGGTTCTGCATCTCCGTCCATACAAAGCTTCGAACGGTGCCATCCCGATACTGGAGTGATAGCTGTTGTTGTAGGCAAACTCGCACAAAGGAAGACTCTTCTCCCAGTCTTTCCCGAAATCGAGAACACATGCCCGCAACATATCCTCCATAGTTTGGTTCGTTCTCTCAGTCTGTCCATCGGTCTGAGGATGATACGCAGTGCTAAAATTTAATGTAGTACCCAAGGCTGCTTGCAAACTAACCCAAAATCTACCCACAAATCTTGTGTCTCTGTCTGATACAATAGACTCTGGAACTCCATGTAATCTGACTATGTCATCTATGTACTTGCGTGCCAAAATATCCATGGATCCTCTCATTTTCATTGGAATGAAATGAGCTGACTTGGTGAGTCTGTCGACAATCACCCAAATACTGTCATGTCCCTTCGTAGGTGGTAATCCTGCAACGAAGTCCATGGTAATGTGCTCCCACTTCCATTCCGGTGTCTTCAATGGTTGAAGTAATCCTGGAGGTCTTTGATGTTCAGCCTTCACTTGTTGACACACTAGACATCTTGAGACAAATCCTGCAATCTCCTTCTTCATGTTATTCCACCAATAAAAATTCTTCAGATTCTGGTACATCTTAGTGCTCCCTGGATGGATAGCATAACGAGAATGGTGTGCTTCAACCATAATCTCGTTCTTCAAATCATGTACATCCGGAACACACAATCTATCCTGACAATATAGCACACCCTCCATGAGTCTGAACTCTGGTCTGTCTGATATGTTATCAATTACCCTGACTAATTCAGAATCTTCTCCTTGACTGCTCTTGATTCTGTCCAAAATCTCTGGCTCCCAAGTATGCATGTTTGCAATCATCACCCTCTCAGACTGAGGCTGAAATTCTATATCTAAATCTCTGAATACTTCTGTCAAAGACCATTCTACTTGTAAACATCCGATAGTTGCTTCCTTCCTGCTCAATGCATCTGCAACCACATTTGCTTTCCCGGAATGATATTTAATTGGAAAATCATAGTCCTTGATGTACTCCATCCATCTGGTCTGCCTCATATTCAGATCTTTCTGCCCGAACAAGTATTAAAGACTCCTGTGATCCGAGTGAACCTCGAATTTTTCTCCGTACAGGTAGTGTCTCCATAACTTCAGTGCCATAACCACTGCTGCTAGTTCCAAATCATGGGTAGCGTATTTCTTCTCATGCTCTTTCAGTTGCCTGGACCCGTAGGCTACTACTTTTCCTTCCTGCATGAGTACACATCCTAAACCAATACCTGAAGCATCTGTAAAAATTACAAACCCTCCGGTCTCCGTAGGTAAAGTAAGAACTGGAGCTGTAGTCAATCTAGTCTTCAACTCTTGAAAATTTGCCTCACACTGTTCTGTCCAGACAAAAGGAACATCTTTCCTTGTCAATTTAGTCAATGGAGCTGCTATGCTGGAAAATCCTTTTACAAATCTTCTGTAATACCCTGCCAAACCTAGAAAACTCCTGATTTGTGCTACTGTCTTCGGACTCTGCCAACTGACAACTGCTTCAATCTTCGCTGGATCTACTGCCAAACCTTCTTTAGAGATGATGTGTCCTAGAAAAGACACTTGCTCCAGCCAAAATTCACACTTACTTAGCTTGGCATAGAGCTGATTCTCTCTCAAGATCTGTAATGAAGCTCTCAAATGCTCCGCATGATCTTCTCTGGACCTCGAATAGACTAAAACATCGTCTATGAACACCACTGTGAACTGGTCTAAGCATGGAGCAAAGATCTTGTTCATCAAGGCCATGAATACACTCGGTGCATTGGTTAGCCCAAATGGCATCACCAAGAATTCATAATGGCCATATCTGGTCCTGAAGGCTGTCTTCTGCACATCTGAGTCCTTGACTCGCAACTGATGGTAGCCTGATCTCAAATCAATTTTAGAGAAGTACTGTGCTCCTTGCAGCTGATCAAATAATTCATCTATCCTAGGTAAAGGATACTTGTTCTTAATTGTAACCTGATTCAGCTGTCTATAGTCTATGCACATACGCATTGTACCATCTTTCTTTTTTACAAACAAAACCGGTGCACCCCATGGTGACACACTCGGTCTGACAAATCCTTTGTCCAAGAGATCTTGTAATTGAGCTTTCAATTCTCTTAGCTCCGCTGGAGCCATACGATAAGGAGCTTTTGAAATTGGTGCCGTCCCTGGCACAAGCTCAATCGTAAAATCTATCTCCCGAACCGGTGGTAATCCAGGTATCTCCTCCGGAAAGACATCCGGGAATTCACATGCAACTGGAATATCCTCCACCACTTTGGACAATCTATCCTCCGTGATAAATGCCACATAACCTTCACATCCACTCTTAATCAAACGATCTGCCCTCAAGGCTGAAATAACACTAGTGGATATGGGTCTCCGCTTACCAACGATCTCCACAGTGTCTGCTAACACTTGCAATCTGATGGTCTTGTTGAAACAGTCCATTACTGCCCGGTATATGGATAACCAATCCATTCCCAAAATTACATCAAAATCTTGCATCTCTAGGATGATCAAATCTGCAGATAGGATGTAAGTCCCTACCCGCAACTTGCACGCTGGAAAATAGGACTCACACCGCACAGTTTTCCCTAAGGGAGTACTAACTAACAAAATATAATGCAATGGAGCTATGTCACCCACCAAACATGCAGCAAAAATAGGTGATATAAACGAGTGTGTGGAACCAGAATCGAATAAGACTCTAGCAGGTACATCTAAAATAGAGAGTGTACCTTCCACAACTCCTCCAATATCCTCTCCCTCCTGCATATCCAAGGCATTTAGTCTACCATGCTGCTGAGGTCTCTGCTGATACTTCTGCTGTTGTCCTTGCTGAAATCCCTGAGGCCTTTGCTGTCCCTGCTGTCCTTGGGGTCTGAATTGTCCCCTGCCTTGTGGTGGAGCTGGAGTTCGAAACTGTTGCTGCTGCTGCTGTGGAGCTTGCCTTAAAGGCTGTGCTGTAATAGGTGGTCTTGGAGCTACATTCCTCACACCTTGCCCTTGCTTCTTAGGGCAATCTTTCACTTGGTGACCTTGCAAGCCACACTCAAAACATGCTCCTGACATCACTCTGCATTCCACTGACAGGTGGTTCTTACCACAATGAACACAATGAAGTCTCTGGGGTTGATCAAACTTAGGCTTCTTGCCTTGCTGTTGATACTGTGGCTGTGACTTCTGTTGCTGATACTGTTGTTGTTGTGGACGTTGCTGATATTGCTGCTGGTATTGCTGATACTGATAGTTTGAAGTCTGGCTCTTACATTGAGTTTGAAATTGTCTGAGGTTCTGATTGTAACGGGCTTTCTCCTTGATGGATTCTTCAGCCCAATAAGCACGCTTGAGGTTTTCTTCATAGGTGGCCAAAGTAACGCTGGTCACCATTTTCTTTGATATTGGGGTTCAGTCCCCTAATAAACCTCATAACCTTATCTGCTTCGGTTTGTACCAGCGATGGTGCAAACCGGGATAGGTTAGTGAACCGCTGTTCATAAACTTGAACTGAGTCTTCTCCCTGCTGAAGGGTCTCAAACTCTGCTATCTTCAATGCTGTAATATGAGGTGGAATAAACTTAGTACGAAACAATGTACTAAAAGATTCCCATGCAGTCTCATCCTCAATTGTAACAAAAGGAGTCTTGACTGATTTCCACCACATTTCTGCTGTTCCTCGAAGCATATAAGCTGCCAGTTGAACCCGCTCCTTCCCTGTGCATTTGAAGACATCAAATATCTTCTCTATCTGTACAACCCACTCATCAGCATCAAGTGGATCTTCATTTCCATAAAATTCTGGCGGATTCCTCTTCTTAAATTTGTCAAATACATCATTAGGTTCTATTGCTCTTTCTGGCATAATGACCTGTGTAGCTGGAATTGGCCTCTGTAGTACAGCCATCATCTGAGTTTGTGATTCTTGCGAAGCAACAAAGGCTTGCATCAGCTTGTTGAATCTGTCTTCCATGGAATCACGGTCATTAGCATTAGCATTACTACTTTCTGGGTTACCAGCACTGTTAGGACGCCTATTTCTGCCAGCCATCCTGAAACATAAGAATCGTTAGTCCTATGGGACTTGATCTAACAAACAAACTATACAATCTACAAAAGCTAAGATACTCAAAAATAAAAATCCAATCCTCACACGTCTTAGTTTCTACTTGTTTTTAAATCTAGAAACCAGTAATGCTCTGATACCACTTGTCACGTCCCCAAAATTTAAAACCGGGGTTATACGTGAGATTAGGGCTAATTAAAACTTTTTCCAACATAAGTCAAATATAACTTAGCCCCAATTGTGTCCCAATTGGATCGAAGACCGCTGTGAGGTATAAACATTTCCTCAAATACAAACAATCAATAGCGGAAGCTTAATAATTACAAATGGTATCTTAAAGATGCATAGTTTGGAACCATACTAAATATCATCATTAAAGTTCAGAGTTTAAACACTTTAACTCAAAAGTATTATTTACAACATTAGGCCACATCAACACTGAGGCCTAATCAAAAGATAAACGAAGATGAATCTATCAAGATAAACATGAAGGCTCTCGAGTACGGGGTCAGTACGGCTATACAATGCCGTCCGTACTAAAATCTAAGAAGTCATCAGACTGATCCGCCTGTACTTCTTCCGTCGTCTCCTCCTCGATATAGAAGGGTTCGGTACCTATGCACTAAGAGTAACATCGTCAACACGATGATTGGCAAGCAATATATATACAAATGACAACAAGATATACATATCGAATCAGAGTAGACAAGAGACAAGATCATATGAAACATATGCATTTCAGACATAAGAAACACATAGTATACGAATCATAAACAATCTAGCAAATAGGCAAATCACACAAGCTAATACACCACGGATAGTTTCAACAAGGACCCTCCATACTCAACATGAGAGTTGTGGTAGAGTGGCACGGGATGAAAACCCGGCAAACAAGTAAACAAGCAAGATGGATACTAAAGGCCAAACAAGATCAATAATGCAAGATGTATCCGATGGTGTACAATCCATCAAAATATAAAAAGTAGTACTGCGCAGACTTTCAAACCAAGGTCCTCACACAGGTGGTGCCCCACCCTGTGTTGGGCGTTGACAACTGAGTGATGCCTGACACAAGAGTCCTAGACAAGTAGGAGTGAGGAGACTAGGCTTTCTTGCGTGAACAAGATTCATAAACAATTGAGAGACTACTTTCCATCAATCAGATCAAGACTATCAAGCAAGCTTATTCAAGTATCAATACCATAGTAGTCCTCATCAAGCTTTTACGATCAAAGCCGCCTAATCTCAACACTTCTATCAATCATATACAAGATAAAGAAGACATCAAGGGAATCCTAGGTCATCATCTAAGTTCATTATTTGATCCCAAACCAAAACAAGTAAAGCAATCTATAGAACATGAACATTTCATGTAGAAAGTACCCAATTATACTATGTAGAGTCCAGAGCAATAAACAATCCAATCTTAGGTCAATAGTTTATTACCATAGTCTCGTACAACTATACTCAGTCAACGAAAGGAATAAGGTTCGCGATACCCGAACAAACAATCTTCGTGCATAGATATAAGAGAGGGTATCCCGTTGTCCCGTACCGTTCAAGATTGATATAAGTTGAACACCGAGAAAATAGAAATAACAATGAGAAATGCATGCTCCAAAACACTCCTCATATCAAGTCAAATGAGTCCATAAAGGTAGCCAATGTTCCATACAAGTCCATAGAAAAAGAGGTCAAAAGAGTCCCTCAAAAGGTCCTCTACAGTTGTCCCGGTCGACCTAGTACATCCCGGGCCGACCTGCATTAATATGCAGAAATGATGAACAGTAAAATGGTCAGGTACTGTCCGCACCTGACCCTGTGTCTTCGGTCGACCGAAGCCCTGGGCTGGTCGACCGAGTACACACAGTTACAGAACATCAGTTCTGTAACTGATGTGTATTTGGTCCCTTTCAATTTCCCAAAATCCCTGAACCTGTTTCACAGCCATTCAAGGATAAAATCACATCCTTTCAAGTCCTCTAAACCTCTCAATCTATCCATTTCATTTCCAATCCAATTCATTAGACAATTAACCCAATTTATCATGTTTTCAATTCAAATTATCAAGATTAGAGCATTGGGTTATCTAGACATAATCAATCATCAATTCAAGGAAGAAACAGTATATCAAAGCATAAATATATAGATTAACTTGCCTTAGTGATGAGCTAAACCAAAAATCAAGAGAATTAAGGAAATCTCTCTTTTTTGAGCTCAAAGGGTGTAAAAGCTTCTCAATCCCAAAATCACTCTACAAAATGAATGCAATGGGTAGTAGTGAGTCTCCTAATCCATTTCTAACTAAAAAGAAGAAGATTCACTTTGGTTAAAATCTTTGGAAGCCTACCTTTCAATGGGTTGTGGTTGGAATTTCTTGAAAATGGAATGGTTAGATTCCTTGGAGCTTGAGGAAGAAGAAATGAAGCTTGGCCTGTGAAGATGGAGGCTCTATGACTGGTTTTGGCAAGGAGACAGTGAAGAGGAGCAGAGAGTGAATAGTAGTGAATGAAGAGATAGAGTTGAGAAGGAATGAGTCATCCGGATGTGGTAGTGTTAAATAGAATAGGTTGAGATGAGTCATAGGATAAGTATGAAAATATATGGGTTTAGTCCTTGGTTCACTTAAGTGATTATTTGGGCCTCTTCCTCGCGTCGAATCGAAACGCAATAGAAGACTAAAGTTCATGAAATGATGAGACCTATCCAATGCACCCAAATTCACAAAAACTCATAATCTCAATTAAGCCCCTGAAAACTTCCCAAATTGCAAACCACCCCCCCCCACTGTACCCAAACGTGCTCCGAATCACGTGAGATTTCACCCACATGATTTATACGTCAAACCCGACTCGCTAAGACTCTAAACACACTTACTAACTAATCAAGCAATTAGCTATAATTAATATAGGTTAAGGGTCGGGATGTTACACAAAGATTCCTCTCAAACACTAAAACCACATCATCTATAATGCAGAAACGAGGAAGAAAGAAAAGAAAAACAAAACACAGAGAAAGAGAAATTCTTCTAAAAATCACATACCTTTTGGAGGCAAGAAAAAGTTACAAAATAACTGATAAGAGCAAGAAAATTAATCTTGAATACCTGAAGGTGGCCTTTTGTATTTGGATGCCGAGGTTATCGAGTGTGATTCTTGCTGAAAATGATCTTTCTGGTATCGTTCCGAACTGCCCATATTCTTGAAAGGAAACAGAATGCACAGAGAATGAAAAGAGACCGTTGCTAAGAAGATATAAAAAATAAAATCTGTCAATCAACAAATGACCACCTGGGTGGAAATTCGGACACTTGAGAAGGAAGTTATCACGTTAGAAAGAGATACTTACATGAGAGTGACAGCCAGATGTAAATATAAAGACAACCATGTCACACAGTCCCAATTCAAATGTGAGTACCAAGAATAGCTTTTTAAGATTTGCATATAGGACCTTGTGGTTTCTATATTTATTGATACGTGGCCTTTCCTTTTATTTTAATACTTTCTATATCCCCACAATTAGTAGCTTTTCAATCACCTTGGCTATATACATAATTTAAAGGCAAAATTAGCGAAGGCAAAATTAGCGAAAGGTCCCTATAAGTGAATGTGTCCAGCCTCCAGTCCAAGGAAAAACTCTTTAAGGCCTTTAGTCCACTCAGGTAGACTGTTTGCAACCATAGGTCCCTAAGCACACACGTTTTCATTTTTCAGGACTAAATTGTCCTTCCAACCATTTTAGGCATAAAATTTTGAAATTTCAAATTTCAAATTTTATATTATCCCTCCTCTTCTACAATGAGCTTAGGTTTATATCAGAATAGATCTAAGGCTTTCATCAGGCTCTTTCGTTTGTTTTCTGCAACAAGTGGGAAGAAGAAGATGAAGTTGCAATTGTGTTGCCTCGGGATTTGTGCGTCATAAGTCAATAAAACCAAACAAGGAGACTCACGTGTTCCTTCTTTCCAAAAGCACTTGTCTTGTCTTCTCATTTGCATCGGGTTTCATGCGCACACTTCCCATTCTGTGCCTGGTAAACATCCACCACGTGCTTCTCTTTCATCCATTTACTGTTTACACCTTGTTGTTCGATTTTTTCCACTTTGGAAAAGATTAAAAATACAAAAGAAGAAAGGGAAAAAAGGAACAGAACCTATTCATCCATTTACTGTTTACACCTTTTACTTTGGAAATGGAAAAAAAAGAAAAGATTTTGGGGCTTTTTTGGTGAAATGGAAAGGACCCACTTGGGTTTCTGACTTGGAGAGGATGATGGGTATGTTATGTCTTTCATGCATGATGAGAAGACTTCGAGGTCGGAGTTACAGATTGAGAATGTTGTTGATATGAGATTGGAGGCTTCTGTAATGTTGCTAACTAGAGTCTGATCTCTGCAATTCCACAAGCACCGTAGAAACCAAAACCTCTGTAAATCAGATGGCCCACCACAGATCTCCGACGGAGAAGGAGGGTCGGCGCCGCTAATGTCGTGCCTTGATCGGAGAGGACGAATACCACTGGGAGTAGTGTCTTCTGGTTCTTGTTGTAGAACGAAGAAGAAGAAGTGGGTTTGGGTTCTGCAGCAGCTCCGGGTTGGTTCCAGGTCAGGTTCGACCTGACTCGTTTCAGAAGCCAGGTTGTTTTTTCGGCTGAGAAGGAAATTTATCTGTTTTTTTCTCAAGTTTATCTGAATTGTTGTCAAAT
Organism: Litsea cubeba; assembly: GCA_012931725.1. Lineage (NCBI taxonomy): Eukaryota > Viridiplantae > Streptophyta > Magnoliopsida > Laurales > Lauraceae > Litsea > Litsea cubeba. Next base: position 32,254 of record WHSA01000770.1, read on the forward strand.
TTATCTGAGTTTTATTCAAATTTATCTGTTTTCTGTCATATTTTTTTATTTTATTGTCAAATTTATCTAAGTGTTGTTCAAATTTATCTGTTTTCTATCATATTTCTTTGTATTTTTGGTAAATTTATCTGATTTTTTTCAAAATTTATCTGAGTTTTTGAAAATTTTATCTCAATTTTGTTCAAATTTGTTCGAGTTTTTGTCAATTTTATTTGAGTGTTGTTCAAATTTATCTGTTTTTCGTCATATTTCTTTATATTTTTGGTAAATTTATCTGAATCTTTTCAAAATTTATTTGACTTTTTTAGCAAATTTATTTACGTTTTTTGAAATCTATATTCGCTTTTTAAATTTATTTGAGTCTTTTGAAATTTATTTGTGTATTTTCAAATTTATTGTATTTTTTGAAATTATTGTATTTTTTAAAATTTATTTTCGTTATTTTAAAATTATTTGCATTTTTTGAAATTTATTTGTGTGTCTTTAGAATTTATTTGAAAATCTGGAAATTCCATTAATCGTGGGCAATTAAATGTTAGTTGGCCATTATTAATGGGATATCCCACCAATCATGGGATTGGTTATGATTTAAAGAAATGGTAAATTAGACATTTTAGGTGTGAATAAGTGTGAGAGGGACCTTTGGCTTTATGACTTTTTTTTGTGGATCTAAGACCATAAAGTGTAATGTTGAGGGACCTGTCGCCGAATGCCCCTAATTTAAAACGCTTGGGCTTATTTTTCTCTTTAGCTTGTAATATTGATGGTTACCATAATACATTTGGCCGGAGAGGAAAATGTTACATAAATCAATTTTTATTAAACCGCGGGAAGGGCCTTTCATTAAATCCAATTGGTCATAATTGCAATCAATACTTGTACTTATAATTGATTATAATTAACCTAATCCATGCAAGAACTATTACATTGACAAAAACATTAAAATACACGAGTTGGCATCACGTGCATAAGTGAGTTAATGAAAGTGAAACTGTTGGGACCTTGGATTAAATAATGGTAGTTTTGTAAAGGATAATGGTTATTTTTCTTTATGTAAGGATTTTTTATTTTTATAAAAAATCAACACAAACCTCACGGTATTTGTCATTCTCATTAGGACTACTAAGTTTAGGGATAATAAAATAAAAAATGCCGGGACGTATCATTAAATACTCAAACCAAAGGGTCTATTTACAAATTATATAAATCGTAGTTTGGTATATACAGAAAGAAAAAGAGATTCTAGAAAAACCTTGTCCTAACTGGATCATACTCTCAAGCTGGGCTAATTTTATCGAGCCTCAATGTTATGCGGTTTCCACACATGACAAGTTTTTAAGGCTCCGGTCTTTCTTATGGAAAACTTAAGCCATATAAGGTAAATGGTCTACTAGAGTTGACCTGTGCTAACCCGGGCATGAAAAAAAGAATATCACTACAACAAGTTGCACTTTTAGCCACGTTTTTTATAATTCGTCGGTAAAGGGTATACTTTTGCTAACGTTTTCACTTTCGTCGGTAAATGGTATACCTTTACGGGTCGTTTGTCTACGCACATTTACATATGTAAATCGAGAATATGTGTAACACTTACGCATCAGTTATGTTTGTGTACAATTATTTACACATCCTGTGTGTAAATGAGATGTGTAAATGGTGTGAAAATTGACTCATTTTCACACCAAAATTTGAACACCTATTGAGATGGGAAAATAAAGAATACCACAATGGGTGAGATTGAAAGAACACCCGTTGGAAGCGGACGGTGTTTCCGTCAAACAAGATTTGGTTTCGACACCCCCCAAACGCATGAAAAAAAAACAAGAGAAGTTCAAGAGTCCAAAAATCTCATAAAACCGATAGTTCGTCCTTTCCCTATGCCTTTCTCATCTTGCATCAAAAAACCATTACAACATCTTTCTCTCCTCCCTGCGTCTCTCTCCCTACGTGGCTGCATCTCTCTCCCTGCGTGGTCTCCTCCCTGTGTCTCTCTCCCCTGCGTGGCTGCATCTCTCTCCCTGCGTGGTCGCCCAAGCTTCTTGTCTTCTTTGTGTGAAGGTAATACAACTGTCTACTAACAAACAGATGGGTTTATAAGCATTTCTTCTAGCAAGAGAATCATCATGCTCTTGAGCACAAATGCTGTTTCTTTACCAGTATTTTTGACAGGGCATCATGATCTTGAGTACAAATGGGTTCTTGACTTCATAAAGATTTGAGATCTGGTGTGGCTGGGTTGTTTGGAATGGTGATTTTTGGAAGTTGATTGATTATATCTAATTTAATCATGGTTTTATTTTAGAATACCATGATTCGTTGGTCTTCTGTTGTTTAATGATGTTCTTTTAGTTTAAGTAATAGCTTTGGGCATGATATAATTCTAAGCATCCGTATTTGGGGGAGTGGGCATCAGGTTGTTTTATATATTTCATATTAGAAAGGGGAGTCCTGTGACTCCGGTCATGAATTTTATGGCTGATAAGAAAAAATTAGGTTTGCGGGTTCGGAAGTAAAAGAACTCTGTAGATGACCATGTTAATGAATTCCTGTCGTGTGTTCTTTTTAAGGTGCACTGTTTTGCTGAATTCAGTTTGTTATAATGTTCACTACCCATCACAAATTGAGGAATGCATGCTAAGTGTTTGATGAAATTCCTGTTAGAAGAAATTAAAGAGTAGTTATATTTAGAAGAACTGGATGTGAGCTGGCTGAAAGTTAATTACTCACCACAGTAACAAGTACGGAAAAAAAAGGAAAATAACATAGAAACCAAGCACAGCAAAGCAACATTAAGATAAAATAAGAAAGTTGGAGCATTTAATATATTCAAGTTTGCCTAAACTTTTTTTCTGTAGTGTATTCCTGCATAAGTAATTTCCTGCTTTTCCCATCTGAGATGTTAATCATATTAGATTTGTCATTTCCATAGTACCAATCCATCGTAACTTCCTGCAACTCCACTTATAGTTTAGCCATATTAGAGTTGCCTTTGAGTCTGCCACTTAAATGGAAGCTGGTGGCTGAATCAGAGCCACTGATAACTTGACAACATCTATCCTTCATATGGTTGGAAGGAAAATAGATGGAAAGATTATGACCATTTTTTTGGATTTCCTTTATACACCCATCTTCCAACCTGCTTCTGGACAAATTTTCTGGGCCGATGGTAGCTTATAGTTTAGTGCAATCTTAAATGCACAGCCCATTTTAGTGATGATGTAACTGGCAACCCTTTACTAGGTAATTTTCTATTTATCAGTTGGATGGTCTCAACTCAATGCTTGGCCCATTAAGTGTCAAATTTGCATCTGGTGTGAACTTTCATGGCTGTTTAAAACCTATGACCTCCCCATCAACTCAGTGGAAATGGGTTTATATCATGGAGCTTATTACTCTCATTATATATATATATATATATAGATCTGCAACAAATAAGTTTGTGAATATGAAGAACTTTACTCGTCGAATCTCTACACATTCATACTAACTTTTAGCCTCCTCAATGATAATGGTGGACATGCTTGTGCTTTTGATTTGAATGAATGTTCCATAAGCTCATTCTGGTTGATGTCCATATGTTGTTTTTTCATATAAGATTCATCATGTTATACTTGTAGTGGTGGTTGTTTTTTAATTTCATAATAGGAGGGGTGTTTGTGTCCATGAGCATGTCTTAAGATATATTTTAATATGATATGAACTAATTACTTTGTGTCCATTGGCAATTGAGCTTCAACACTCCACTTCTTTCATAATTGGAGTGATGATTTCAAATGTAAACAAGTGTAGACCCAGTTGCTTTCTTACGTTGGGCCACCTAATGAAAGGCTTGGATGGGTATGTACATACCAATGAGCATGTGTAAGTGGTTGCCCATGGTTAATGGATGCACTAATCATTGTAGAGATGTATGTGAAAACATGAGAAAGGTTGCTTGTCCTTTTATGTCTCTTCTTTGTCTCTTTCAAGGTGTCCAAGTCTTCTTGCCTTTGGTTTCCATTCACAGCTGGGTAAGATGAAATTCACAACTGAATCAATAGAAAATGTATAGGTAAAATTGGTGATATGGGTGTGAGTTGACCCAATATAGGGACTAGCAAAAGGGAAAATTGGCTTGTACCAGCTGATATTTTGAAGCAGAGAAAAAGGATGCACAATATCTTGCTAGTTGGTTTGAAAGTAAGGATATGCATACCACTGTTTCTTGGACGTAGTTCATAAGTTAGAATATAAGATGATTTGACATTCATGATTGATCCCAAAATTAACTAGATAAAGCCAAGATATCGATTGCAAATTGTGATGATGAAACTCTGTGCTTCAATCTTATTTGAATCTAACATGGTTCACCCCTTTTTTAAATTGAATCAGGTTAAATTGGGATGTCAAAGGGTTGGATAAGCGTTAGTTATAGGATGGTATATGCACTAATCATTTTCTATTTCAAGATTTGTGGTAATGGACTAAATTGGCAATTGCAATTTATGAATGTCAATCTATCTAAAGTTATATCTTTTTCTTAACAATTCTGTTACTTTTTTAGAAATGGATACTGAACAAGTTGAAGACCATGTTCAATCCATCCAAGTTGAGGCACCAACTGGAACCAAGCGTGGTAGAAGAGAAAAGAAGAATATTTCATGGACGGACTACTCTAATGATTACTTGATGGACTTATTTATAGAACAAGTAAAGCTTGGGAGAAAAGATGAAGGTGGGTATACCACTGAAGGGTGGAAAGAGATAGAACGAAAAATGATGGAAAAGTTTGGAGATGACTATGATAAAGGTAAAATTAGAAATCGCCTTAGAACATTAAAAACCCGTTACAAACAGATTAAGACTTTGATTGGACTAAGTGGGTTTGGATGGGATGACAAGGAGAAAAAGGTTACTGCAGAAGACCAAGTCTGGGATGACTATGTCAAGGTGAGTGATCGTTAATTTTCAGTTAAAATAATATTTCATCAATTGTTTAAGTTATAAACTATTTACTTTGTTTGTCCAATTTGTATACTTCAGGTACATCCTGATTATGCAAAGTATCGAGGAAAAAGTTGTGCCGACTATGAAAAGTTGGTCATTATATATGGAGACACAATCGCAGATGGAAGAGATGTGGTACTGACAAACCAACGCCCACCACATCCGATCTCAGGCCCCCAAGTACCAATTGATGAAGTGGCAGTACAGTCATCTAGTTCAGATGAGATGGCAGACTGCTCCAAAGCCCCGTGTACTAGAAAAGACACAAATGCAAGTTCTCGACGCAATGTAACGAGCTGAAGCTAAATCTGATAGTGAAATTGTACGTGCAGTAAAGGAGATGACTGCCACACTTGTCTATGTTGCTGAAAAGCTGAACCAATCAGGGCCAAGTCAAACAGATGTTGTCGCTGCTGTTCAGGAGCTAGAATTAGAAAAGTCTCTACGTGGAAAGGCGCTTAGGATGCTAAGGGATCCACAAGCGTCGAGTCAATTCCTTGCATTTCGTACCAAGGAAGATCGACGTGATTGGGTTTTGGAGGAATTAAGTGATGATATCTAGTTGTGTTATGTTGGACCAAGTGTGATGTTTTTGGACTATAGTAGTTTTATTGCATTTTGGACGGTATTCAATATTGTAGTGTTATGTTGGACCAAGTGTGACTTCTCTATTCAATTTTATTAAAATTTGGCACTCTTTTATATTTTATTGTTATGTTTGTATTATTTGACTTTTATTTCTTATCCAATTGTTGTGTATGCTATTCTTTTAGATGAACAATGTTGATTTATAATGTGACAATAATGTTTCTAGGAATTGGCTAAAATAGTTACTCACTTTTTTATGTGTGGATTCATTATGAAGCAGTATAAAGTAATGGACATAAAGAAGAAGATCATTTTTTGGTGGTTGGTAGCACTATCAACGGTCGTCCTTATGCTCGTAGAGCATCATTATAAACACAAGAGGGTCAAAAGGAGGAGAGTTCATAATTCATCTTTAACTGGCCATGACTTCACACAGTACCTCATTCATGGTCATGAGCGTTTAACATATGATTTACTTCGTATGAGAACTGATGTGTTCTTGGAGTTATGTGATTTACTGAAAAGAGAAGGATTATTGCGTGCAACTAAAAATGTCACTGTAGAAGAACAAGTTGCGATCTTCCTAAATACGGTAGGCCACAGTGAGCGTAATCGGGTCATGCAAATTCAGTTTCAACATTCAGGCTAAACAATTAGCAAGTACTTTAATGCTGTTTTGGAAGCGCTTTTATATATATGTCCCGATTATGTTAAAGTTCCTGAACCTGAAACGCCAACACCGGCACATATTACTTCAAATCGAATATTCTACCCATTTTTCAAGGTAATTAAGTAATCAGGTCATCAACTTTTTTCTTAATATTCTACCCATCCTTTATGATAAATTGTTTAAATTGTTAACGATTGCGCAGGATTGTATTGGTGTTATTGACGGCACCTATGTTCCAGCATGGGCACCAGTTAAGGATCATCAACGTTATCGTTGTAGAAGGGATTCATTGCCCAAAATGTGATGGCAGCTGTAGGTTTTGACATGCTCTTTCAGTTTGTATGTGCTGGTTTTGAAGGCTCAGCCAATGATCAAAAAGTCCTTTCTGATGTTCTACAAAACAGAGGAATATATAATATGCAAGTTCCAGAAGGTAAATTGTATTTATGTTTTAATTATATATATTTAAATAATATATATACTAAACTTGTCATTTTAATTCTTAATAGGAAAGTACTTTCTTGTTGATGCTGGTTATGCTCATAAGCGAGGTTTTATTGGACCATATCGTGGAACTCGGTATCACTTAAAGGATTATGGACCTCAATCATTGGCTCCTAGGACATCTACTGAGCTTTTTAACCTTCGCCATTCAAAACTTCGAAATGTTGTGGAAAGAACATTTGGCCTGTGGAAGGAACGATTTCCTATCTTGACTCATATACCACGGAATTATCCTGTCAAAACACAAGCAAAAATTGTAAATGCTTGTGCTGTAATACACAATTTCATCATGATGCGAAATCCCAATAATTTTTGCTTGTGTTGGACGCCGTCAACTGACCCGTGTTTACTGGACTATGACTCGTCTGATGATACGGATTCTCGTTTGTCACGAGAGTCCGGGATGGTGCGACGACTCTAACTGGTGTGGTGATAGGCGCATCTGTAGGCATCCCGTACTGTGGGATAGAAGATATAATCGGCTCGGTCTGACTGATCGGGGAAGAATAGGGTGTAACTTACGAAACAACAGGATCATTCGCACGGAGAGAGGAATCTCTCGACAAATCATTATTGTGAACTCTATACCTCATAGCTTGGCCGGTAGGACTGACTAAGTCTGTGTAAGTTACCCCCGAATGCGAGGAGAGTTGATTCTCCCCTGATGAATGAGATGGGGTGGATGCGTTAGACTGATTCCTTCCCATTGTAATGGTACTGACTGGCAGGGGGCCTCCTTTGAAGAGGGATCGTCTCATCCGTTGTGGGTCATGGCTTGATGTTGCTAAGGATCCATCAATACTCTAGAGGATAATATACTCTGCGGGGCTTGGTGTGACCCGCTAGTGGTGCTGAGCAATAGTGGGGGTGAGAGGGGTTGAAAGTCGGGCATCCCGAACGTGTAACCCTCCATTTGTGAAGAAATATTTAGATGAGAATAGATAAAAAGAGGGGATGAGAAGAGCACGTTTTATGTTGTTTTGTAGTGAGTGTTTGGTGCAAGTTTGTTTCTTATGATGTAATGGGGGAAAGCTTAGTGGACGGTGCATTCGAACCTTGGGTTTAATTTTGGACTAGACTCATAACAACTCTAAACTGAATGGGACACGGGCATCTGATCGTTGATTGGATGTTTGTGTCCTAAAATAAAACCCCAGAAAGACCCAAATAAGTGACTGGAAAACAAAAGTTGTCCCATCACGATCGCCAGGCTGTCGGATGTGAATTTCGACCCCCCCCCCAAAAAAAAAGAAAGAAAGGGCATTTTACGTGGGGTAATATCTATTCATCTATATATGTTATTTAAATTTTTCATCAAAAATGAGGATTCCGACTACCCTCAAAATCAATGGATCACGATCGCCAGCTACGGATACGGCGGTAACACCGTTCTTCGACTAAAGCCGAAGAAATGTGGGGAGAAAATAAGTGGGTGGGTTCTTCCTCTCGTCTAATGTGCTGCCGGCAACACACGACGGTTGTCCTGTCACATTAATTTGGGTCTCTTTGGGTCTCTTTAATATAGGGTCAATTCAGGGTCATGAGTTAAAGTCCAAATAAAGGTTAATCCTCACACAGCATAATCATAATATATGCAAGTAAAATAAAGTAACTAAAATAAAGAAAATAAATGGGGGGGAGGTGCCAAATATTTAAGAAGAGGATCGGCCCCGTTCCCGGGTACCGCCTTCAGATCCCTTGGCAAAATAAGGTTTAAAGGCTGACTTTTCAAACCAAAATATGATGCAAATGAGACTTTGACTTGTGATTTTTGTGTTTTTCGTGTGCGATACATGAGTGATAAAAGTGAAAGGCCGATGAGCCGTAACTGATTGGAGATGGCCGATGGGCCGTAATTGATTGGAGGTGGCCAATGGGCCGAAGTAAAAAGTGTGTGCGAAATCACTCATCTCATCTCGTCATTCTCATTTATTCAATTCTAGAAGTCAGTTCCTCATTTCCTTTTATCATTAAGTTCGATTAAATATCTGGCACCTAAGGTGGAGGAAGAAATAAAGGAAAAATCTTTTTGGGTTTATCTTGTTGTTTTTATAGTTTTTATGGATTTTTGATATGGGGCTAGAAGGGCCTAACTAGGAGATTTACTTGGATTTACGTAATTAATGATTTATTACTGATCATCGGATTAACCCTAACCCAAGGTCCTAGACCGCCCACATTAGCTTTCCCAATTCCCTAACGGAACAAGAAGAGTGATGGGGTGAAACCTAATGCTCTAAGCTACCTAACAAGGTAATCCAATTTAATCCTAGGGTGCAAATAGCCAAAGTTTGATAGTTCTTGCGCCTAAGCAATTTGTTGGGTAAGATCTTAATTGATTCGATTTGTTTTGAGTTGTGGTTTTGATTGAGAGTGGTTTAGGGATATTTTAGGGTTATGACTAATGTGTTTTTAAGTATTTTAAAGTTCTGTTATTTACAATTTAAATCAGAATTCCAAAGAGTAGTCAAAAATCACAATTCAAGATTAAAACAGGGTAGGCGCCCAGAGGGTCTATCTTGGTAGTTATGCGTTTCAGACTTTTCGATCTTTTTTCGGAATTCCGGGGGGTTTTACTTGATGAATTTAAATGTCTAAGATTGTTTTAAGTCTCTGATGTTCTAATGTCAAAGGGATGCGGATCCGGCTTTTGAAACAAAACGAGGATTCGTGTTTTAGCACAAGTAGAAGGATAGGCACCAAAGGGGTGGCGCCCAGGTGAATTGGCAGGATGGGTGCCCAGGGAGTGGTGCCTAGGTGGATTGCCTGTGATTTTCAACTTTGCCGGATGAGATCTAATTATTGGTCTTTGGGTCCGGGGATTGATTTAAGTTCTGGTCTTAATTAGTTTAAATTGTAAGGTGTTAATTATTTGTTTTTAATTTAGTTGGTTGGGTAGAGTTAAAATGTAGGCTGGGCACCCAGAGGGTGGTGCCTAGGTGAATTTGGCAGGATGGGCACCCAGGGGGTGGCGCCTAGATGGATTAATGGGCTAGGCGCCCAAGGAGTGTTACCCAGATGACTCTGCCTTGTGGTTTGGTCAGTTCCAAAGGGTTTTGGTATTAAGTCCGAATCGATTAAGATTTCAGTGTTTTAAGGTTAAAAGTATTTTGTTATGTTGATTGGGATTCACTAGAGCGTTAATTAGTTAAGTCAAGTTGTGAATTGGGTTTTTTCAAAAAAAAGCAGGCTGGGCGCCCAGGGTGTGGTGCCCAGGTGAATCTTATAGGATGGGCGCTCAAGGAGTGGCGCCCAGATGGATGTGTTTTAGGGTTTGGTTAGGTTTTGTGATTCTTAGGTCAACTCAAACTTGAATTGATAGGACTGTGTATTTGATGGAGAGTGTTTATTCGTATGTTCAATTAGGTCTCAATTAATTGGGTTTAATGGTTTCCTAAGGAATGCGCAGGATAGGCGGAGTTCACAGGCTGGGCGCCCAGAGGGTGGTGCCCAGGTGGATTGATAGGCCAGGCGCCCAGGGGGTGGTGACCAAGTGACTTCCTCGTGGTTTGAGTTGATTCGATGTTCTTTAAATTAATTCGAAGTTGAATTGATTAGAGTCTCAGGTTTCTTAAGTCTAAAAGTGTTTTAATGTGTTAGTTCGGCTTGGTTTAAATTAGAAGTTTTAATTAGAAATCTCTTGGTGATGGGATAGGGGCGCCAGGGGGGTGGTGCCCAGGTGGATTGGAAGGCTGGGCTCCTAGGGAGTGGTGCCCAGGTGGATTTCTGTCTTGCTTTTGTGTTGTGTGTTCGTTTTAGATTAATTCAAGTTTAGATTGATTAAGTTTTCAAGTCTGTTAAATTAACAAAGTTTTATTATGTGTTGATTCAAGTTTTGTTTCAATTGGGGTGTCTTAGTGATAGAATAGGATGGGCGCCCAGAGGGTGATGCCCAAATGGACTTGGTAGGCAGGGCACCTAGGGGCTGGCGCCCAGATGGATATGTTCTAGAGTTTTTGTTGGTTTTGTATTTTTTTTTGGTGAATTCAAATCTAAGTTGATTAAGATTTCAGGTCTTTCAAGCCAAAAGTATTTTAATGTGTTAATTGGAGTTGGTTAAAGTCTTAATTAATTAGGTTAAATTTCAAGTGGGGCTTCTTAGGAAATGAATAGGTTGGGCGCCCAGGGAGTGGTGCCCAGGTGGATTTGGCAACAGGGTACCCAGGGGGTGGTGCCCAGATGGATCTGTTTTAAGTTTTAGGTTTTTTTTTTTATGTTCTTAGTTATTTTTAATCCAAACTAATTAAGGTCTCAAGATCTTTGGATTAAAGATATTTACTATATTAATTGGTGTGAGATTGAAATCTTAATTAATTATGTTTAATCCTCAATTAGAAACTTTTAGTGAATAAGCAAGTTAAGCTCAAAGGAGGAGAAGCCTATCTTAATAGTTTGGGTTCCCTAATCAATCTTGGTGATTCCTTAATCCAATTTCAGTCCAAATTAATTAAGATTGTTAATTTTAGGGTTCTTAATGATTTGGCAATTCTTAAGTTAATAAATTATGATATTTCAGCTAATCTTAGGGTTTATCCTACTTAGGCACGAGATTTGATAACCTAGACTATCTACCTACTATTTTGGGGTTTTCTTTGTATTTTTTTAGTTTGTTTTGGTTTCTCCTCTAATTTACTAGAGAGTAAGGAAAGAGAAGAAATAGTTTTATGTTTTATGATTTTTTAGTTATTTATGACTTTATGATTCAATTGATATGATGTGAGATGTGATAGAAATGATGATTAAGTTCAGAACATATCAAACAACGAAACATATAATTATGGTGCAATTTCTAAATGAACTAAAAAATGCGGATGATCGAAAATTGTGCACGGAAGTGGAAAAGTCCACTTGGTCGCCACACCTGTGTTCCCTACCCTGTTCAATTAGGGTTTTCAAAGAATCGCAACGAATGCACAATAGTCTTAAGATTTTCAACACAATTTTTGATATTCAGCGGCTGATGCGAATGCCCTAATGCGAATTAATAATGGTGCAACTAACAAATCTACGAGAAAACGATGTAAAAAGTGGAGATCTAAAACCCAAACCCTGTATCGGAAGGGTAGGCGCGCAGAGGGTGGTGCCCAGCCAATCCGGGGAGGGTAGGTGCCCAGTGGGTGGCACCCAGCCTTCTAAGATAGCGTAGGCGCCTAGGGGGTGGCGCCCAACCTTTCTGTTAAGGGCCTTTTACTATCTCCTCGATATAAATGGTGATGATGATGCTATAAATGCGAGATCTAACCTAGTTATGGAATTAGAACTATGAAATCAATGCAGATCTACTCTATTAGAATGAATCTAAACATGTTATTAATGTGATGAGATGCTGATACCATTTTTATCAAAACTAATATAGATCTATGATGCATAAATGATCCTAAGTATGTTTTTAAACAAAGATAATGATAAAACGCAATAAAAGAAGAGAGAGATCTAGGAATACCGGTTTGAAATACATTTTTCAAGTTCCTAGAATGAAGCTTTCGCGAGAACCATAGCTCTAGTTGAAGATATTGAAGTCTCCTCCTCTATTTCCCCTTCTTTTTCTCTAGATCTGAAGCTCTCTCTCTAATGGTGGCTACCTTTCTCCTCTTGCTTATTCTCTATACTTTTCTCTCTTTTTAGGGTAGCTCCTTTGTAAATGAGGTTAAGAGATCCTTAAATAGAGGTTTGGGATGAGTATAGGAGGGCTAGGGCTTCATTAGTTTGTGTTTCTAGAAGGTTTCACGCATCTCGTGGCGGCCTAAGTGTTTTAGGATAAATTAGGGTTTGAAAAATAGGCTGGGCGCCCATGGGGTGGTGCCCAGGTGACTACATGGGGTGGGCGCCACAGGGCTGGTGCCTATGTGGACTGGTTCATGGTAGGCGCCCACGGGGTGGAGTCTACGTGGTTTGGATCATTCTCAAAGTTTGGTCCAATCTGAAGTCGGGATAGAATGGATAGATGTTCAACTGAGGGGACCTAAGCCACAAGGGTGGTGCCCAGGTGGACTGGACATGGTAGGCGCCCACCACAGGGTGCCTATGTGGACTAGAGAGTGCGGGCGCCACAAGGGTGGTGCCTAGATGGAAAGTTAAGTGGGTCTTTATTTGGAGTGGTTGCAGGCTGCCCTAAGTTAAATTTGTGGGATAGGAGGGTGGGCGCCACACATGTGGTGCCTAGTTGGAGTGAAGAGTGTGGGCGCCACTTGGGTGGTGCCTAGACGGAGTTGAGTACGGTGGGCGCCACACATGGGGTGCCTAGGTGGAGTTCCTTCACTTTCAAAGTTTGGTCCCTATGTAGAATGGTCCCGGTCTATTGTTAGGCCAAACTAGTGATTTTGGAGGGTGGGCGCCACACATGGGGTGCCTAGGTGGTCACGGCTAGTGTGGGCTCCCAGCCTGGGGCGTCTAGATGCAATGGAGTAGGGTGGGCACCACTTGGGTGGTGCCTAGATGGATTTCCGTTACTCTTTCTAAGGCGAACTTTGAAAACTCATAACTTTTGATCCGCTTATCGGATTTGGACGTTCTACATACCGTCGGAAAGCTCTTGAAGTGAAGAATCCAAGGGTCCAACTGTCCTAATGATTAGGGGATAAGAAAAGAGGGGGACCTCTGGATCAATGGATCTGGCTTCCTAACTTACGGTAATGGGGTGGCATTAGGCAAGCTAAGTATAATCTTTGTAAGAATTAGCCTAAGCATGTCTTAAGTGGTCTGTAATATGTTTGAATAGTGCAGTGGTCCGTTCCCTATGTGAAAATTGAGTTGGACTCGAGATCTCAATGCGATTCGGCTTTCTTCTCATGAATTTCTAAAAGTCGTTGAACTAAGTCTAAAACTATCAACAAGCATCTTCATTGTCATTAATTAATATGAATTATACCGTTACTCATTCAATTATGGGTGAAATGGGGGCACCACTATATATGACAGGTGTTTAAGGCTATCATAAGGGCCAAATGAGGTGTCTACACCTACCTTCTTCTTTGGTGATGCAGTCCTTGATGACATGACATGCCAGAGGAGATGTTTTCAGTTCTCTTTCATAGTTGATGGTGAGAAGAAGACTGTTGCTACCTGGTCGACGTTTGATCGCACCGTCTTGATCATGAGCCTTGCCCCCACGTGCTCTAAGAGGGAAAATCCTCCAAGCTGGGTCAGAAGGACAAATGTAATCAAGACCAAAGTTTTTGTTGGCGGTTCTCCTGGATATGCGGAGAAGTCGCCTGCTGACATGGACATGCTGATGTCGGCCAGCGGCTACTAGGGCTCTGATTATCCGTCGGTCAATTTGGGACCGGTGGGCCTTGGCATTTTCAGCGGTGACGGCAGCAATTGGGTGAAGCCTTTTCAACTTTGTGGCTGTTTCAATGCTGACTCCGAGTGGAAGTCGTGGACTAATCGCGTCCTGCTGATTGGTGGCGCCGTTTTGACGGAAGCCGGGATTTTTACTACGGTCCGCGCCTTCAGGCAGACCGTGATCTTTTTCGTCGAGGCCTTCATGGCTATGTTGGAGTCATTCCTTCCACAAACCAATACCTTCGTTGTGACGAATGGTGAGATTGGTTTCTCTTTGAAGGAGTTGAGCGCCATTACTGGATTGCCCATCCTTGGCAGACTCTATGAGGAGTTTATGCCGATCGACAACGTCCTTGAGGAGCAGTCTGAAGAGTTCAAGCTTTTGTACTTTCAGTTCGTCGCCTTCTATGATTTTTTTTAAGGAGAAGGGGGGCTCAAAGGTAAGATCCAACAGTTGGAAGAGTTTTAGCTCTTCGTCTCCCAACTTCTTTGAAAGTGGGGAGCCTTCTGATAGCATGACCTGTGAAGACAGGGCTAAGGATCCGAGTTCGAACAAGATTTTGGCTATGCAAGAAGAGTTAAGAGATTTCTTTACAAGTACACACGCCATATGTCCTCACATTGCACTGCGGAGAGATCTCGCTGTTTACCTCACTTTTTGGCTAGGTGATGCTATTTTTGCTGGAGGAGATGGAATGCATATCAGGCCACATTGTATTTTTTCGGCTTGTCAGATGGCGTTTGGAGAGCAGCTTGCTTTAGTGCCAGCTTTTTACTCCTACTTGTGTACCGAACTGCAGGCTGCTGCTTTTTTGGTTCGGCTTGGGCTCCCTATGAATAGGGTATTTTCATCCCATATCTTTTATTCGTGGTTTGTATACCACTGTCCTGGCTTCCACCGGCTGGGTGCTGCACAGGATGATGATCCTCTCATGATTCGACTGGCTAAGGGCAAAGCCGTGTCCTAATCACTTTTGTTTGCCCGCATGAGGATCCGACGATTCAAGGACGTCGAGATGGGGCAGTCTTCAGTGAAGCTTTCTCCGGAGTTGCGGAAGAAGGCTTTTGACTTTGGTGCCTCCCGAGACTCTACCAGGGCAGGGTCGAGAAGGCATTACTCCTTGACAAATGCAGAGAATGAGTGACTTTTCAGCATACGTGTCGGCACGATGGTGTACCGCAGACATCTTTTTGTCGACATCCAACCGTATGTACCTTCTCGCTTTGCTCTGCAGTTGGGCTTTTCTCAAGGCGTTGTTGGAGCGCCTTCAAGCATGGTGAAGCACTTTGGAGGTTTGCAGGATGGCAGAAATGCATGGTCTTTTTATAGTGCTGAAGACACTACTGCTATGATTTCTTATCCTGTGTTGTTGACTTTTCGAATTGCCGACTTTGCGAAGTGGTTCGCGGAGAGCTTTTCGACATATCGGGGGCTTTCCAATAAGGAGCTTGATGTGAAGCTATCGTCTAGAAAAGGCCTTGGAAAGTCGGATGGCATCCGGCGAGAGGAAGTTTGGGCCTTCCTTTCTGGAGAGAAGCACAAGATAGGCTTTCTCAGTGACCAGGGCGTCATTGGTTCTGAAGTTGTTCGAGAAATACCTGATGAGGCTTTAGAGCAGCTAGAACAGGAGGAAGCTGAGCTTGATGCTTGGTTGCAAGCGGCATAGAATTAAGCTTCTGTGGAGTCTACTGGCAAGAGTAGACCATCCAGTGAGGAGTCAAATGGGAAACTTGACTCTGACAGCGGGGCAAGTTCTTCTAGGAGGCGAGCCCGCAGAAGTAAGAGGAAAAAGAGTCATCATCGCGGCAAGGGGCAACATGAAGGTTGTCCTGATTTGGAAGTTCCTCTTACTATCAATGAGGAGGTGCCAGAGAATGCTGACGAGCCTCCAGAAAAGAGAAGCCGAAAGAAGAGACCGTCAGTGAAGGTATGATTCTTCCTCTTTCTCTTTCCATTTCTTTTCATGGGATTTTTCCATGCTCTGATTTGCTTCCTGTTTCTGCTTTTCTCTGTTTTTTTTAGTAGAGGAAGACTTGGAGATGCCTGAGGTTCCAACCGATGAAGTGGTGATGGATCCTATTGGGGCACCTGAAGAAGAACCGAGGGACTCTGGAGTGAATCCAGAATCTCCATTTGGTATAACTTCTTTTTCTTTTTCTTTTCTGTGACTTGGTTTGCTAACACACATTTTTTTTGTCAGCTGACTTGCCACAGGATTCCAATGACTTTGTACCATCGATGGACGCAAATGTTGATGATGCTTCCGATGAGTTCATGGAGGAAGAGAGTGTTCCGCCAGTTGTCGAAGAAGGTATTTTATAGTAATAACCCTGATAATGATTTTTTTAAACTAGATCATATTCATACCTTTTTGTGTTTCTTTGGCAGGTTTTGAAGCGACAGAGGAGAGTCCATTGTTTCATTCAGAACCAGAGCAAGGGATGCCAGAGGTTGATCTAGAGGTAGAGACTCGTAGAACTAGTTCTGACACAGTTAAGGAGGTATCTCGTACTGAGATTCCTTCCCCAGCAGCTCCGATTGGAAAGAGTTCTTTTGTTACTCTTCCAATGGGGCATGACATGAGCAGCCGACCGACGGAGCGGGGCGAATCTTCAGCTGGGCCATCTCTACTTTTTGAGAAGAAGGTGGTGGTGCGGGTTCTGAGCTCTTGGATTGAGACTCTCCTTGCTGGACACTTGGATGCCGGATTTGGCATGATCCAGCATGTGCAGGAGATTCTCGGTGATGCCGAAGAGGCTGGTCTGGATGTCACAGGTGCCAGGGCGATCGTTGATAGGATCATTGCACTGGGTGACAAGTGGTTTGAGACTATGGGTTTTGCTGACGACCAGTTCTTCAAGGAGATGTTCCTGGACCCTGCTGATAAGGCTAAGTCTGACCTGAATGAGGCTACACAAAGCAAGAAGCAGCTAGTCCGAGAGAAGAACTTAGAAGAGCTAGCCATCATTGGGCTGACGCATGACCTTAACATCCTTGATAAGGAGGTCAATGAGGCCAGGAAAAGTCTTGAGCATTTGAAGGCACAAGTCACTGCCAAGTGGGCTGCTATAACAGAGGCTCGCGATAGGGAGAGTGCTCTAATTCGCCGGGTTGCAGATGCTGATCGAGTTCTTGAAAGGAAGTTTCAAGAGGACAAACAATGGCAAACAGCTCGGGATAAGCTTCCCAGTGTGAAAGAATGGTTACAGCCTACCCCAGCATCTCATGGCAAGTTCCTGAAGAAGCGTGCCCTAAAAACTCTGATAGCTGAGGCCAAAAGTTTGCTTGAGGAGCTGAAATTTTGGCTGGAAACCATTTTGGGTTAAGCTTCTGATTTTTTTGTAGCAGAAACTATCCTTTTTTTTTTCGTACCACATGTATTTTTTTTGTACTCTTTCTTCTTCTTTTTTGTGTAGTGCTTGTAAACACTTTTTTTTTGTACCACATGTATTTTTTTGGTACTCTTTTTTTTTTGTTTTCCCTACGCCTACTTAAATCTTTTTGTGATGAAAGCAATTGCTAAATGGGATGCTTTTTTTTTTCTTTTTGTTTTCCCTACGCTCACTTAAATCTTTTTTTGATGAAAGCAATTGCTAAATGGGATTTGATCAAAAGTTTTGTCATTTTGTGAAAATCTTTTGTCAAATGATTGTTTTGTCATGGGAGCCAGATTTTTTTTTGTGGCATGGAAGCCGATTTTACCATGAGAGCTAGTTTTTTGTGGCATTGATAGCCGATTTTGTGGCATTGATAGCCGGTTTGTTTTGTGGCATTAATAGCCTGGTTTTTTGAAAGCCAAGTTTTTAGTTTGTGGCAATGATGGCCAGTTTTATTTGTGGCATTGATAGCCGGTTTGGTGGCATTTATAGCCGGTTTGTTTTGTGGCATTGATAGCCAGTTTGTGGCATTTATAGCCGGTTTTGGTTTTCAAAAATGCAAGTATCGACTAAAAGTCGCCTCCCTGCTGAATGGTCTTGCAAGTATCGATGGAATGTCGCATCCTTGCTCATTCGGTTGCGAGTATCGATGGAATGTCGCATCCTCGTGGATTTGGGTGCAAGTATCGATGGAATGTTGCTTCCTTGCTTTGGAAAAATTTTGATTTTGTGGGTACTGACTTGATGTCGTTTCCCCACGATTTTTGAAATTTGCGGTTTTCTCGAACCTTTTGGTTGTGGATATTAACTGTAATGTTGCATCTCCATGATTTCTTGGTTTTTTCGAACCTTTGAAATTTGGGTTGTGGATATCAACTAAAATGTCGCATCTCCACGATTTCTTGGTTTTTTCGAACCTTTGAAATTTGGGTTGTGGATATCAACTGAAATGTTACGTCTCCACGGTTTTTAGGTTTTTTCGAACCTTTGAAATTTGGGTTGTGGATATCAACTGAAATGTTACGTCTCCATGGTTTTTAGGTTTTTTCGAACCTTTGAAATTTGGGCTGTGGATATCAACTGAAATGTTGCATCTCCGCGGTTTTTAGGTATTTTTCGAACCTTTGAAATTTGGGTTATGGATATCAACTGAAATGTTGTGTCTCCACGGTTTTGGATTTTGCAAGTATCGACGAAATGTCGCTTCCCTGCGATTTTGGAAGTGTCGAACGTGGTTCGATGCTTCCGATTTGTGCGAGTTTCAACTAAGCGTCGCTTCCCCGTGGTTTTTGAAAAACCTTTTTTTTTGTTTAAAGACACGAGAGTCATAAGTTTTGACCTAAAACCATTTAGGCGGTAAAAGGTAGGGTGGACTTGGGTGGAAATCCTGAATCCAGATTTTGTTTCAAACCATGAATTTTGGGTTCAAGGGTTGAAAATTTTGGTCAAGTTTGGGAAAGGTTCCTAAACTTGGACCCTTTTTTTTGAACAATGAAACGATGAAAGTAAGCATTGTTTAAATTTCTAGAAATTTCAATATTTGATATGAAAATTCTAAAAGGAGTGGGTTTGACGAGCGTGTACTTGGAAACCGGTTTTGGCCGTACAGGCATTGCTCTTACCCAGTTGGGTAAGTATTCAAGGGTAGTACCGCTTTAAGAACTTATCGTTGATGGGCAGCATACATCTGTCACCCTCCATGTTTAGGAGTGCGTATGTGCCAATGGTGAAAACCTTGTCGATGACGTAGGGTCCCTCCCGTTTTGGCTCAAATTTGCCTTTGGACTTATGAGCGAAGACCATTGGTCTTTTTACTACAAGAACCAAGTCACCCTTTTTGTAGGCGCGTTGCCTGACCTTTTTGTCAAAAGATCATGCCATGTGTACTTGGTAAAGTTCAACGCTTTGTCGAGCTTCAAGCCGTCTCTCATCGAGATTGTCCAGCTCATGGAGTCACAATTTGACATTGTTTTCTTGAGTCATGTCATTTTACAAGGATACCCTCAAGGAAGGAATTTGTACTCCCAAGGGTACGACAACTTCGCATCCATAGACCAAGGAGAATGGTGTGCTACGGGTTGGTCCTCGAATGGTGGTTCGATAGGCCCACAAAGCTTCAGACAGTTTGCCGCTCTAGTCTCTTTTTTGACTAGAGACCATTTTCTTGAGGATTTTGCAGAGTGTCTTGTTGAAAGCTTCTGCTAATCCGTTTGATGCCGGACTGTATGGAGTCGAAGGACAGCTTTGGATTTTGTATTTGTCGTAAAACCTGGCGAATCGATGATCCCGGAATTGCGGTCCGTTATCATGGACGAATCTTTTGGGTATGCTAAATGATAAATGATGTTGGTGCGCAGGAACTGAAGGACTGATGAGGTCTTCATTTTGTTAAGTGCAAATGCTTCTGACCACTTCGAAAAATAATCCGTAGCGGCGAAGATGAAGCGATGACCTTTGCTCGAAGGGGGAGAAATAGGACCTATGATGTCCATACCCCAGGCTTCGAAAGGCCATGAAATCGCTGTACGATGTAGCCATTCTGGAGGCATGTGAATGTAATCTCCATGAACTTGGCATTGTTGGCAGCGCTTAGTAAATTGCATTGTGTCAGCTACCATGGTAGGCCAGTAATAACCTAACCTTTTTATCTGATCATAGAGCTTGGGACCAGCGTGATAAGCTCCACAAAGACCAGCATGAACTTCTTTGAGTGTTTCTTCAGCCTCTTATTGTGACAAGCAGTGTAGAAGTACCCCATTGAAGGATTTCCTGTAAATGATTTTTGAAGGAATATCCAAATGAAAGTTGGGGGTTCGCCTTTGGATGCTTACCCGTTCTTTTGGATCTTCAGGTAGGATTCCAAACATAGTGTAATCAATGAACGGATCCCTCCAGTCGCCAATTGAAGGTTGAAGGATAGAGATCCGACTTCCAACCACTCGGTGACATTCAGCAACTGCTTGGTGTGTGTTAAGAGGAGGAATGATTCTTCTTTCACACACCGTGATTTGCATGTTTTCCCCTTCCTGGATTGCCATAGATGCGGCAAGTCCAGCCAGGGCATCTGCACGTATGTTTTCACCTCTACGAATGTGGGTGATGTGACAAATGTCAAACTTTTGCAAAAGCGGTTGTGTCTTATTATAGTAAGGCAGCAGATCAGGCTTCCTGACTTCAAATTTCTGATTCATCTGGTTGACGATCAGTTGAGAGTCTCCAAAGATTTCCAGCATGGTGATACCGGATTCGATGGCGAGTTCCAATCCTAGGATCAGAGCTTGATATTCAGCTGCATTGTTTGTGCATGGTTCCAGTAGTGAGAAAGCGTCTGGAATCATGTATTTGTCGGGGCTAACAAAGAGAATGCAAACTCCCGAGATCATCTGTCATTTTTCATTTGTTCTGGTTGACCGTCAAAGTACATGTCCCAGGAGGCATTTTGTGAGAAAGTCTCCACATTGTACACTGGATCGTCTGGGAGATCATCTCTAAGTGGAGAATCTTTAGGCAATGGATGTTCGGCGAGAAAGTCCGCTAGAGCTTGCCTTTTGATTTTTTTTGTGGTACATACCTAATATCAAATTGTGACAGAAGGATGGACCATTTTGCAATCGGGCATTGAGAGAATCTGCTTTTGTGACAAGGACCTTCAAGAGGTTGATCTTCGAGACAAGGTAGACTGTGTTGGAAAGCAAGTAGTGACGTAGCTTTTGTACGGCGAACATCACTGCAAGGCATTTTTTTTTCGACTGGATAGTAGCGATGCTCTGCACCTACTTGCATGCGGCTGAGGTGGTATAGAGCAACTTCTTTTCTTTCATCATTTTCTTGTGCAAGCAGAGCGCCCAGAGAGTGATTAAGGGCTCTTGTGTACAAGATGAATGGTTTTCCAGTGGTAGGAGCAGCTAACACTGGAGGTTTGGTCAGGTATGACTTGATATCTTGGAATGCAGCTTCACAGTCAGCATCCCAAATAAAGTTTACACCTTTTTTCACCATTCGGGAGAATGGACGGCATTTCCCCGAAAGATTGGAGATGAACCATCTGATGTAGGCCAATCTCCCTTGAAGCCCTTTGAGTTCTCTCAAGGTTCTTGGAGAGGGCATTTCTAGAATGGCTTTGACTTTTATGGGGTCAGCTCTATTCCAGCTTTCCGAACTAAGAATTCGAGGAACTTACCAATGAGATGCTGAAGAAGGACTTCAGAGGATTCATTCGCAGTTTGTGTTTGCGAAGCCGGAGGACGACTTCTCGAAGGTCTTTGAGATGATCTTCTTTTCTTTTGCTTTTGATGGCGAGGTCATCAACGTAACATTCGACTGTCTTGTGCTGTATATCTTGGAATATCTTCATCATAGCCCTTTGATATGTGGCACCAACATTTTTCAGACAAAATGGCATGACAATGTAGTAATACACGCCAAATGGGGTCCGAAAAGATGTATGTTTTTCATCTTTAGGATGCATCTTTATATGATTGTAGCCAGAGAAGCCATCCATGAATGTCATTCGCTCAAATCCACATGTATTATAAATCATTACCTCTGGTATAGGGAGCAGAAATTCATCTTTAGGGCATGCGCCATTCAGGTCTCTATAGTCAATACAGACCCTAATTTGCCCATTTTTCTTTGTCACGGGGACAATGTTGGCCAACCATTTAGGATGTTCTTCACGGATGAAGCTGACGCTTTTGAGTTTTTGAACTTCTTGCTCAATTTTATCCATCACATCCGGACGGAATCTTCTTTTGCCCTGCTTGACAGGCTTGATGTCTTCTTGAAGATTGAGTTTGTCGACTGCTATTTTGGGGTCTAAGCCAGGCATTATAGCGTAAGACCATGTAAAGTAATCAACAAACTCACGAAGAAAGGCGATATACTAGGGTAACCCATCATCCTTTATATTCTTGCTTATGAATACAGGACGTGGGCTATCCGGTGTTCCCAAGTCTATCTTTTGAACAGGATCTTCTGTTGGAAGGTTCGAAGGTGGTTCCTCCACAATATTTTCGGAGGTTTCCAGCTCTACGAAACATTCTGGGGTTTTAAGGGCATTTTCAGACCAAGGTTTTGTTCCTTTCCATGGGTCTTCTTGATCGGCAATTTTCTCAAGGCTTGCTATGAGATGATCCTAATCGCCTGTTGAAACCGTGTCGAAGTAGGGTACTTCTTTTGGAGACGAGGGTTCTTCTGGGTCAGAAGACCACATATCTGTGCCATCAGACAATTCTTCTTCATTGTCAGAGAAATTGTACCAATTGGATGAGCTTCCTGGCTCTTTGTCAGGTGACTCATCGAAGAGATATCCAAGGAGATCGATGTCTTCATGGACTTGAGATGTTGAGGCTTGGTCAGTAAATTAACTTTTAAGCCTTTGTGTCAACTATCTCAGGGGAGTGTCGGGATCATACTTAGCCCGTGTGAAGACTTTTCTACATGGCCGTAGAGTCTCCAATCTTCCAGCCGACTTTTGGTCAAGACAGGCCCCAATGGCGTGAGAATACCGCGTCCTTCTCCCAAACCGACTGGGTTTTGAGCATCATAGCCCATTTTCTTCATAATAGCTTGTGCCACAGGACTATATAAGGATAGTTGAGGCATACCTTCATTTTGGAAGGGTTCAAACATGGAGTTTGATGAAGAGGCATCCGATCTATGGAAGAAGATCGGCTTTTCCTTTCCTGAAGTTGCTGGAACAACGAAGGAAGCTGACGTAGGATCTTCTATGTCAGAAGTTGTCTCCATTCGAGTAAGAGCAGGCTGAAGTTGCTAAGTGTCAGCTTGGCTTGACGATGTGTCATCTTCTGGCTCTGAATCCGAATCCGTGTCTTGCATGATAGACACGAAAGAGACAACAAATTTGCCCCCAGACTTTTGCTTTGCCTTCTTCACTTTAGTCGTGATGACAAAAGGCTTCGAAGGTTTGAGGGAGATGATGAAGGGAGTTTGAATGCTCTCTTCGGATTTACCGGATGGTTTGTTTTCTTCCGGCGATTGTTGAGGAGCCTTGCCTTTATCTTTCTGGAGATTTTTGGCAAAGGGTGTTGTGTGCTTCTCCTCTTCTTCTTTTTCACCTTCATACATCTGTGAGTCTACAAAGTGGACATCTTTACCTTTGAAGGGTTTTCTGTCTGCAAAGACTCGATGTATCATGCCGTCGTCGCCAACAAACTTGATGCATTGATGTAGAGTTGCCGGCCAGAGCGGGTGCCTCTACCAACTTCGAGAGCTTCTTGAGAAGGGTCTTCGTTTGGAAGATTGTCTTCAGAATCAAGATGCTGTTGTTTTTCATTTGATGAGGATGAATTTGCAGCAGAGTTGCCATCCTCAGTGATTGTGTTGCATGGAGCATTTTCCTGAAACAAGTCCTGAACAGCATCCAGCAACCTTCTTTCTTCGTTGACCAATTCATCATCCCAAGCATCAATAGCTGGGGATTCTTCAATCAGGAAGGGTGTAAGCTCTGAAGTCACAATCTCAGGAGAAGAAACCTGAGAGGGTGCCATCTCAGTGAAAGTCACGTGAGATGAGGTGGCTCTAGAGGATACATTGCTAGGTGTCGTCGGAGTGTAAGTGATCTCCTTAGACAATGCTTCGGAAGAGCTATAATCCCGATTATCACATTACAGGAAGCTTTAACAGGAGACGTTGCTTGATCGGAGTTGGACTCATCCTCAAATGTAAGAGGATCGTCTATCTAGCAATTTGCTCAATTTTAGGAGTTAATGGAGGATGTACCTGATGGTCTTCAGGGACTTCAGGCTCGGGATTGCGAGGAAGCTCGTTGATGTGGTCTTGCTCTTATTCTAGAGCGAGATTCTGCAAGATCCTCGCATATTCTTCAAGATCAGGCACGAGAGCCAAATCTTCTTCTTCGTCTAATCTTTGTGGTTCAAACATGGTTGGGTTCCACTGGAGCAATGATGGGTGCTGGTTCAATAGCATTTTCTGTACAGCCTCTTGGTCTTCTTCATCATTAGACCAGGATCCTTGTGGCTGTAGGGGGTTATACCAGATTACTGGCATAAGGATGAGTTTCAGGAACCCATTCTTCATCGGAGAGATATTCTCTGTTTCAAGGGACTCCTCCCACTGGTCGGTGTAGTTGGGTTCGAATCCATCATCGGTGTCGCTGGACTCGTATCCATCAATGAGAAATCCAACTACCGAATTGCAAGAGTATGATGCCCCCTGTGATGGAACACGCCTTCCCCTCGGTTCTACCAAGGTCGGCGAACATGGGAGTCCGTTTGGGTCCGACCCTTTCGTAACCAGAAGGGGGCAGAGGCGTGCATCAACATTTCTTTTGTGTGGGTGTGCCAGATTTTATATTTTACTTGGAATTGCAAGTGGTGATCCGGAGATCAACCTTCGCAAGTAAAAAGGAAATCAACTTCTTTCAAGTTTTCATGGCACATATATTTAGAAAAGAGACATTTTCTTGATTTGCCGTGAAAGGCGATTTTTTTGGCATTTATAGCCGATTTTGGCGTTTATGCCGAATTTTTGGCGTTTATAGCCGATTTTTGGCGTTTATAGCCGATTACAATCCTTATCAATAATTAAAGACAAGAAGTTGTGATTTTTGTCTCTTTTGAAAAAATACAAACTATAACGAAAAGCAAGAAAAGGAGGATCTAACTTCTCAGGAGATTGTGTGGGGACCCGTTCAGATTGACGGTCGCAAGCCATATGTGGACTTCGCCATCATCCATGCAGATGAGGAATAGAGGATGCTATTGATTCGCTTGGCTTGGCTTATAACCTCAGGTTTTTAGAGGACAAAGGACCAAGAGGAGGTCCTATATCCAATAAAAAACTAAGTAGACCGGGCTGAAAAGCCACGTCTACGCCATTGGAGGCAGAAGGAGAAGGCAAGGACCTTGGGGGTGTACCCCCCAAGGGACTTTTGTCACCTTGTAGTGGTGGTCGGTGTCGAATTTTCCGCAGAGTTTTCTCTCTTTTGATGCCTTTTTCTGTCTGAGTTTCCCGGATTTTCTGCAGTCTGTTCTTTGTTTTCTCTGCTGTCTGTCTGTGTTGTTTTCTTCTTGGAGAGCTCTCCTATTTATAGGCTTTTAGGTAGCCATTTAGGAGGGTTTATGAGCCTTGATTTTCATAAAGCTACATAAAGGGAGGAGTTACAGGATTGAATTCTTTATTTTGTAACTCCTTTTTCTTGGCTTCTGATTGGCTGGAGGAGATTAAGGGCATTTAATCGCCTTTAATGCCATGATGGGAGGAGTTTCATGGGTTAATGCCCTGAATCTCTTAACTTGTAACTCCCGGATGCTTGCTTCTGATTGGGCCATCCAAAGAAATGGATTAATGATTGTAATAAAGCTAGTCAATTAATCGCATTAAGTGGTCGCCGAGCAGTTGAAGAGTCGCGGGCCGTGCCCGCATCTTTTGGGATTCTTCTGGTGATGATCATCGATGGATCTTTATGTAGATCAACATCGGATGACCATGTAACTTCAGGTGTTGGTTGCCAACAGCGGGTCGGTGCCATCTGTCCTGTCGATTCTCGATCGGTCGGGTAGAAAGCTCACTTTTTTTTTGGTTGACTAGTTGGCGATCAATGTTGATTTTGATATTCTTGATGATTAACACGTGTTTTTGATGGATGTCAGAGGATCTGGTGTCTCAAAAGTATGAATTTCGAAAGATACCAGAGGCCGGACGCTTTGAATCGCGAAAAAATGGCGAAAAAGGGGTTTCCAGGGCCCTCCCGGCGATCCCGGGCCCCAGGGTTGCCAGCGACCCTGGGCCAGGGTCGCAGGGGTTTGCGACCCTGGGGGGGGTTTTCCCCCTTTTGTCCTATTTTGTGTCCTTTTTTGCTATTTTTTTATTCTTTTTCCTTCTGTATTTTTCCTTGACTTTTTGATCATTTATTGGCCTGATTTCCCTGTAGAAAACCTGATGAGAATCCTTGCATTTTATTTTGTAAAGTTTCCAATTTTCTGAGAAAGCCGAAGACTTTGTTGCGCAGAGCTGCTGATTTTCCGTCAGAAGCTGAAACTGGGTTAAACGATGTCGGAATGTCCTGAAATTTGGGGTGAAGCCCTTCCTGATTTTGGGGAGACTTTGAGGTTTTGAAAGTTTGGAGTTTCGGAGCTTGCAGCAATGTTGAGCCCATCTTCAAGCTTTCTATTTCTTTCGGGATAGTTCCTTTTCTTTGGAATTGCCCCGGCATCTTATCAAAATCTCGCCAGATTTTTTTTTAGCGAGATTCTGTCATTTTGATGTTTGATCTTTTTCTTTTCCATCCTTGCAGGTGGTTCTTCCAGAATGAACAACGGTAAAGAGCCTGCTACAGGCGTACCTCGTCGATCTGCTAGATCTTCTAATCCAGCCGTTCAGCAGGCCTTTGAGAAGGTCCAGTATGTTGAGAGAAATCTGGAAGATTGCGACTCCCTCAACAGAGATGAGATGAGGCAACGACTGATCGTTCTCAAGGGAGAGGAATTCTATAAGATCATGGTAAGCAGTCGTCCATGGGTGATGGGAGATCAGAGTGTTTTACCCAAGCCTACCTTCTTCTTTGTGTATGCTGTCCCTGATGACATGACATACCAGAGGAGATGTTTTCAGTTCTCTTTCACTGTAGATGTGAGAAGAAGAACTGTTGCTACCCGGTCGACATTTGATCGCACCATCTCGATCATGAGCCTTACCCCCAGTGCTCTAAGAGGGAAGATCCTCCAAGCTGGGTGAGAAGGACAAATGTAATCAAGCCCGGGTTTTTGTTGGCGGTTCTCCTGGATATACGGAGAGGTCGCCTGTTGACATGGGCCTGTTGATTCCATCCAGTGGCTACAGGGTTCTGATTATCCGTCGGTCGATTTGAGACCGGTGGGCCTTGGTATTTTCAGCAGTTGGAACGGTAGCAATTGGATAAAGCATTTTCGAATTCGTGGCTGTTTCATGCGACTCTTGAGTGGAAGTCGTGGGACTGATCGCGTCCTGCTGATTGGTGGCGCTGTTTTGAAGGAAGCGTGATTTTTGATTGCTGTCCGCGCCTTTAGGGAGAGCACGTGATCTTTTCCGACGAGGCCTTCATGGCTATACTGGAATCATTCCTCCCACAAACCAATAACTTCGTTGTGACGAATGATGAGATTGGTTTTCTCTTTGAAGGAGCTGAGCGCCATTACTGGATTGCCCATCCTTGGCAAACTCTATGAGGAGTTTATGCCGATCGACAGCGTCCTTGAGGAGCAGTCTGAGGAGTTCAAGCTTCTGCACTTTTAGCACGTCGCCTTTTATGATTTTTTAAAGGAGAAGGAGGGTTTTGAAAGTTAGATCCTAGCAGTTGGAAGAGTTTCTAGCTCTTCATTCCCCAACTTTTTTGATAGCAGGGAATCTTTTGATAGTGTGACCCACGAAGCCAGGGCTCAGGATCCAAGTTC
Source organism: Litsea cubeba (assembly GCA_012931725.1). Classification (NCBI taxonomy): domain Eukaryota; kingdom Viridiplantae; phylum Streptophyta; class Magnoliopsida; order Laurales; family Lauraceae; genus Litsea; species Litsea cubeba. The sequence continues at coordinate 60,076 of WHSA01000770.1, forward strand.
GAAGAAGATCTTGGCTATACAAGAAGAGTTAAGAGATTTATGTGCGAGTACAAATGCCATATATCCTGACATTGCACTGTAGAGAGATCTCGCTGTTTACCTCACTTATTGGCTTGGTGAGGCTATTTTTGCTGGAGGAGATGGAACGCACATCAGGCCGCATTGTATTTTTCCGGCTTGTCAGATGGCGTTTGGAGAGTAGCTTGCTTTGGTGCCAGCTCTTTACTCCTACCTGTGTACCGAACTGCAGGCTACTGCTTTTTTGGTTCGGCTTGGGCTCCCTATGAATAGGTTATTTTCAGACCACATCTTTTATTCGTGGTATGTGTACCACGGTCCTGGCTTCCACCGGCTGGGTGCCGCATAGGATGATGATCCTTTGATGATTCGGCTGGCTAAGGGCAAAGCCGTGTCCGAATCACTTTTGTTTGCCCGCATGAGGATCCGACGGTTCAGGGACGTCGAGATGGGGCAGTCTTCAGTGAAGCTTTCTCCGGAGTTGCGGAAGAAGGCTTTTGATTTTGGTGCCTCCCGAGACTCTACCAGGGCGGGGTCGGGATGGCGTTACTCCTTGACGAACGCAGAGAAGGAGTGGCTTTTCAGCATACGTGTCGGCACGATGGTGTACCGCAGACATCTTTTCGTGGACATCCAGCCATATGTACCCTCTCGCTTTGCTTTGCAGTTGGGTTTTTCTCAAGGCGTTGTTGGAGCACCTTCAAGCATGGTGAAGTGCTTTGGAGGTTTATAGGATGGGAGAAATGCATGGGCTTTCTATAGTGCTGAAGACACTACAACCATGATCTCTTATCCTGTGTTGTTGACTTCCGGACTGCCGGCTTTGCGAAGTGGTTCGTGGAAAGCTTTTTCGGCATATCGGGGGCTTTCCAAGAAGGAGCTTGATGTGAAGCTGGCATCTGGAAAGGGCCTTGGAAAGTCGGATGGCATCCGGCGAGAGGAAGTTTGGGCCTTCCTTTCTGGAGAGAAGCACAAGATAGGCTTTCTCGGTGACTAGGGCGTCATTCTGAAGCTGTTCGAGAAATACCTGATGAGGCTTTAGAGCAGCTAGAACAAGAGGAAGCCGAACTTGGTGCTTGGATGCAAGCGGCGCAAAGGCAGGCTTCCGTGGAGTCTACTGATAAGGGTAGACTATCCAGCGAGGAGTCAAGTGGGAGACCTGACTCTAACAGCGGGGCAGGTTCCTCTAAGAAGCGAGGCCGCAGGAGTAAGAGGAGGAGGAGTCATCATCGCAGCAAGGGGTAGCATGAGGACTCTCCTGACTTGGAAGTTCCTCTTACTATCATTGAGGATGTGCCAGTGGATGCTGACGAGCCTCCAGAGAAGAGAAGCCAGGAAGAAGAGACCGTCGGTGAAGGTATGATTCTTCCTTTTTCTCTTTCCATTTCTTTTCATGGGATTTTTCCATGTTCTGATTTGCTTCTTATTTCTGCTTTTCTTTTTTTTTAGCAGAGGAAGACTTGGTGATGCCTGAGGTTCCAACCGATGAGGTAGGTGACGGATCCTGTCGGGGCACCTGAAGAAGAACCGAGGGACTCTGGAGTGAATACAGAATCTCCAATTGGTATGACTTCTTTTGCTTTCTTTTTTTTGTGTCTGTGACTTGGTTGCTAACATTTTTCTTGCCAGCTGACTTGCCACAGGATTCCGATGACTTGAACCATCGATGGATGCAAATGCTGATGATGCTTCCGATGAGTTCATGGAGGAAGAGAGTGTTCCGCCAGTCATCCAAGAAGGTATTTTGTAGTAATAACCCTGATAATGATTTTCAAATAGGATCATATTCATACCTTTTTGTGTTTCTTTGGCAGGTTTTGAAGTGACAGAGGAGGGTCCGTCGCTTCCTTTAGAACCAGAGCAAGGGATGCCAGAGGTTGATCCAGAGGTAGAGACTCTTGGGACCAGTTCTGACACTGTTGAGGAGATACCTCGTGCTGAGATTCCTTCCCGAGCAGGAGCAGCTTCAACTGGGAAAGAGTTCTTTTGCTACTCTTCCAACGAGTGATGACATGAGCAGCTCGACCAACGGAGTTGGGCGAATCTTCAGCTGGGCCATCTCTTCTTTTTGCGAAGAAGGTGGTGGTGCGGGTTCTGAGCTCTTGGATTGAGACTCTGCTTTCTGGGCACTTAGATGCCGGATTTGGGATGATCCAGCATGTGCGTGAGATTCTCGGTGATGCCGAAAAGGCTGGTCTGGATGTCACAAGTGCCAGGGTAATCGTTGATAGGATCATTGAGCTGGGTGACAGGTGGTTTGAGACCATGGGTTTTCCTGACGACCAGTTCTTCAAGGAGATGTTCCTGGACCCTGCGGATAAGGCTCAGTCTAACCTGGATGAGGCTACACAAAGCAGGAAGCAGATAGTCCGATAGAAGAACTTAGAAGAGCTTGCCATCATTGGGCTGACACATGACCTTAACATCCTTGATAGGGAGGTTGATGAGGCCAGGAAACATCTTGAGCATCTGCAGGCACAAGTCGCTGCAAGTGGGCTGCAATAACAGAGGCTCGCGACAGGGAGAGTGCTCTGATTCGCCGGATTGCAGATGCCAATCGAGTTCTTAAAAGAAAGTCTGAAGAGAACAAACATGGCGAACTGCTCCGAGATAAGCCTCCCGGTGCGAAACAAGGTTTACAGCCCACCCCAGCATCTCATGGCAAGTTCCTGAAGAAGCGTGCCTTGGAATCCCTAACGGCTGAGGCCAAAAGTTTGCTTGAGGAGCTGAACTCTTGGTTGGAGACCATTTTTGGCTGAGCTCCTGATTTTTTGTAGCAGAAACTATCCTTTTCTTTTTTTAGTACCACTTGTATTTTTTGGTACTTTTTTTTGTAGTGCTTGTGAACACTTTCTTTTTTTTGGTACCACATTATTTTTTTGGTACTCTTTTTTTTTATTTTCCCTATGCTCACTTAAATCTTTTTGTGATGAAAGTAATTGCTAAATGGGATGTGATCAAAAGTTAATCATTTTGTGAAAATCTTTTGCCAAATGATTGTTTTGGCATGGGAGCCAGATTTTGTTTGTGGCATGGAAGCCAATTTTGTGGCATTGATAGCCGGTTTTGGTGGCATCTATAGCCGGGGTATTTTTTTTTTTGAAAGCAATTTTTTTTTTGTTTGTGGCATTGATAGCCGGTTTTGTTTGTAGCATTGATAGCCGGTTTGTTTTGTGGCATGATAGCCGTTTTGTGGCATTTATAGCCGGTTTGGATTTCAAAAATGCAAGTATCGACTAAAAGTCGCATCCCTGCTGAATGTTCTTGCAAGTATCAATGGAATGTCGCATCCTTGCTCATTCGGTTGCGAGTATCGATGGAATGTCGCATCCTCGCGGATTTGGGTGCAAGTATCGATGGAATGTCGCATCCTTGCTTTTCAAAAATTTTGGTTTTGCAGGTACTGACTTGATGTCGTTTCCCCACGATCTTTGAAATTTGTGGTTTTCTCGAACCTTTGGGTTATGGATATCAACTGAAATGTTGCGTCTCTATGGTTTTTTAGGTTTTTTTGAACCTTTGAAATTTGGGTTGTGGATATCAACTGAAATGTTGCGTCTCCATGGTTTTTTAGGTTTTTTCGAACCATTGAAATTTGGGTTGTGGATATCAACTGAAATGTTGCATCTCCACGGTTTTGGACTTTACAAGTATCGACGAAATGTCGCTTCCCTACGATTTTGGAAGTGTTGAACGTGGTTTGCATGCTTCCGATTTGTGCGAGTATCGACTAAACGTCGCTTCCCCGCGGCTTTTTCAAAAACCTTTTATTTTTTTATTTAAAGACACGAGGGTCATAAGTTTTGACCTAAAACCATTTAGGCGGTAAAAGGTAGGGTGGACTAGGGTGGAAATCCCTGAACCCGGATTTTGTTTCAAACCATGAATTTTGAGTTCAAGGGTTGAAAATTTTGGTCAAGTTAGGGAAAGGTACCTAAACTTTTTTTTTTTGAACAATGAAACGATGAAAGTAAGCATTGTTTAAATTTCTAGAAATTTCAACATTTGATATGAGAATTCTAAAAAAAAGGTGGGTTTAGCGAGCGTGTACCTGGAAACCGATTTTGGCCGCACAGGCATTGCTCTTACCCAGTTGGGTAAGTCTTCAAGGTTAGTACCGCTTTAAGAACTTGCCGTTGATGGGCAGCATACATCTATCACCTTCCATGTTTAGGAGTGCGTATGCACCGTTGGAGAAAACCTTGTCGATGACGTAGGGTCCCTCCCATTTTGGCTTAAATTTGCCTTTGGACTTTGTTGACACCAAAATGTCACTTTGCCTCTTCAAGATCCAAAGAGCTACATGAAGTCGCAACCTACCATAAATAGGCAATGCTATTTCCAAAAAATTCAAATCTTGTCAGAATCAAACAAAAACTGCAAGATCCTTCAAGACAGCCAAAAGAGGAGTACACAAGAAGTTTCGGGCCATTTCAAAATCATTTGGCCTAACTTCGCTTCTCCAGCAGCTGAAAAGGAGCTCTCAGCGGCGAAAGCATCGGAGACACCAAATCTTCGATCAAAGCCGATGGATGGTCTCAAAATACATCCAAAAGGCTCCACGTCAAGTTCCGAGTCAAATCGACAACGTTTGACCCTACATCAACCCTCGAACAGCTAAATCAGGCCTCTCGGTGATGAAGCTCTCCGGGACCATGGTTTCCAAGACAGACCCTATGGATCATCTTAAAATGACTCCAATAGGTTCCTTGTCAAATTTCAAGTCAATCGGACAACGGTTGACCGCACATCAAACCGCGACATCTTCATCGCGACAAAAGCAAGTCTACTTGTGATAGGCCCCAAACGGCTTCAAAACTCAAACAAAAGCCTATGGTTGGTCTTATTTATTGCTCAGCAGGCTTCACCCCAAATTTCAGGTCATTCCGACATCATTTGACCCAGTTTCAGCTTCTGACGGAAAATCGGCAGCTCTGCGCAACAAAGTCTTCGGCTTTCTCAGAAAATTGGAAACTTGGGAAAATAAAATGGATCTCATCAGGTTTTCTACAGGGAAATCAGGCCAATAAATGATCAAAAATGTCAAGGAAAAATATAGAAGAAAAAAGAATCGAAAAACAGCAAAAACGGACACAAAACGGGACAAAAGGGGGAAACCCCCCCCCCCCCCCCAGGGTCGCAGACCCCTGCAACCCTGGCCCAGGGTCGCCGCCAGCCCCGGCGACCCTGGGGCTCGGGTTTGCCCGATGGGCCCCTGAAACCCCATTTTTCACCGTTTTTTCGCGATTCGAAGCGTCCGGCCTATGGTATTTTCCAATATTAATACTTTTGATACACCAAATCCTCTGACATCCGTAAAAAACACGGGTTAATCATCAAGAGTATCGAAATCTACATTGATCGCCAACTGGTCAACCAAAAAAAAGTGTGCTTTCTACCCGACCGATCAAGAAATCGACAGGACAGATGGCACCGACCTGCTGTTGGCAACCAACACCTGAAATTACATGGTCATCCGATGTCGATCTGCATAAAGATCCATCAATGATCATCGCCAGAAGAATCCCAAAAGACGCGGCACGGCCCGCGAACTCTTCAACTGCTCGGCGACCACTTAATGCGATTAATTGACTAGCTTTATTACAGTCATTAATCCATTTCTTTGACGGACCAATCAGAAGCAAGCATCCGGGAGTTACAAGTCAAGATATTCATGGCATTTTAACCCATGAAACTCCTCCCATCATGGCGATTAAAGGCGATTAAATGCCCTCAATCTCCCCCAGCCAATCAGAAGCCAAGAAAAAGGAGTTACAAAATAAAGAATTCAATCTTGTAACTCCTCCCCTTATGTAGCTTTATGACAATAAGGCTCATAAACCCTCCCAAATGGCTACCTAAAAGCCTATAAATAGGAGAGCATTCCAAAGAATTCCAGATCGGAAAAATCACAGAGATCGAGAAAACAAGACAGATCTCAGATCAGAAAAAAACACAGAAAGAAAGAGAAAGAAAGAGAGAAAACTCTGCGGAAGTTCTACACCGACCACCGCTACAGGTGACAAAAGTCCCTTGGGGGGTACCCCCCAAGGTCCTTGCCTTCTCCTTCTGCCTCCAATGGCTTAGACGTGGCTTTTCTGTCGCGACCCCGGACCGGGTTTAGGAGAAAGGGACCAAATCCGGGATCGGGACGGGTTTGATGATACCGCGCCACGTGCATCTCTTGGCTACAGCGCACATGGAATTGAGAAAAACATTTATCCGTACATGCGATTTCCCACAGGGTTCCGCGGTGAGGATTATCCATACACATCATCTCATATATAAACAGTCCAACATATATTTTTGAATGCGGAAGCGTGTAGCAAAACATATTAATACTATTCAATTCCATAAACAAGACTGATTTATGATTAACATAACAAGATATCAGAATGAGCAATGATCATAAGCATATTTCCCCAAAAGTAAAGTTAAGTGTATTTACAAAATATCAGTTGATTAATGCCCCAAAATACGGTCAATAAAGACCGTACAACCAAATGAAACCCAAAATAAAGATATCATAGTTCCCAAATGTATCGTTCTCAAGGCAAGGCCGAATGTCTACATGACATCATCGGCTTGCCACTCAATCACTCGCTGCGGTTCACCGACCGCCTCCTCAGGCTCCTCCTCAATGGCAATAAGCTCGGGACCTGAGTACCAAAATAAATGGATCAGACACGACGGTCTGGTAGGTGGGTGAAAAGATATAACAATAATTCAAAACAATGATGCCTTTAGAAATATAGTAGACTCTAGATAAATAATGAATTTTCATAAAAGAAGAATGCGTCATTTAAAGAGGTACATATGCAAATAAAAACATGTAAGGTGACAAAGATTCGGGACTAACAAGGTGGCAACCACACAAAGCTAATCCTCTCTCACAAAAGTGATAAGAGCACATCGGGACATTGACCTCAGTCACACGAGGTGAGGAGAATCAACGACGTTGACCTCAGTCACACGAGGTGAGGAGAATTCACGATTTTTATATAATAAATACTATAATACTCTGCGGGACCACGGTAGCGAACCGGTTATATCGAGGCGAGGCGGGAACCATGCTGCATGCGGGTATAACTAAAGGGGGATATCCAAACCGGTGGATTCAAACCGATAAGGTTATCCAAGCTTAGTGGTGCCGACTCATAGGTAACATGCGAAAATCAAAGCAAATAAATACACATAACGGGGCGGGAACCCATACGTACAAAACACATAAAAGTCGGGACGGGTCTAACAAATTAACAATATGGTAACACAATGCTCTCGGTTCAAGGGTACTCACAAATCACGGTTGAAATCCAGAAATAGGGGAATTGGTTGAAAATCAAATACAAATAGTTCCCATTACCTTTATAGGCTAACAATAGGGTTTCTAGAATTGAATCAGTGTGAATAGGGTCCCGTATGTCGGTAATGATGTAATTTGGTACTCTTTAAGAGTTAGGGACATTCCGGTCCTTATACGCATTGGTCATCTAGAAAACCTCATGGAATCTTCGTGATGAGGTTTCTCCTTCTTCTGGGCTTCATATAGAGCCTTACAAGTCCTTACATGGCATTGGGGCTCCGTATGATCCTCCCCAAGCCTAAAACGAAGTTCAAACCCTTAGGCATTGACCCCTGACAGACATGCAGTTCGCCTCGAGCGAACTGGGCGGTCGCTCGGGCGAACAGCTCTCTGTTTGGGGTTCGCCTCGAGCGGACTGAAGGTTCGCTCGAGCGGACCTGCTCGGATCAGGTTGGCTCGAGCGATCAGAAGGTGGGGCTCGAGCCAACGAGGTTCTATGACGGGTTCGCATCGAGAGATGTGTCATGGTCGCTCGAGCGAACTGTCCAGAATCTCACTTTCTGAATGCAGTCCGTTTCTTCATTTTCTCCTCTTTTCCTCCTCCTTTGGGCATCCTTGTACATATACAATTAAGGATCTCAACCCTCCTTTCAACCATTCAATTCATCACCACTTCCTCTAACACCATTCCAATAAATCATTTTTTCTCCATCACTTCCACCTCATTCAATGCAAGACATCTCCATTAAATGAAAATCCATAAATGATCATAAATGATCTAAAAGCAAGACAATAAAACACATGTTTTCCAAGGGAAACTATTAATAGCCCTACCATTATGCAGTTTCCAAAATCATGAAAACTCATAAGATAAGTTGTGGTGAAAGCAATCAATGAGAATTCAAATCTTTATAAACATGCAGTTATGAAATCAATCCATTCATCCACTTGCCTTAGTCCAAATGCTAAGGAAAACAAGCCTCAACACCTCTCCAAGCCAAGATACCAAATCTACACAAAACCCCAAATCCAAACCCTAGAATATCAAAATCCAAGTAAAACAAAACGAAATCTTCACATAAACGAAATGGAGCGTCCCTAGGGCATAACAAACAGGATTATAAACTCTTAGGAAGATCACTTATAAGGAACTTCTTCAAAAAGTAAGGTGTTGTTCAAAGGAAGTCTTGGAGTGGGCGGTTTTCTTCAAAATGGTGTCATATGAATCCCTTGAGATGAGGAAGAAGATTGTAGCCTCTAAGTTTCATTAGCCTTAGCTTAGTGGGGGATTCAAGATGATGAAGCAAGAAAAAGGCAGGGGAAAACCCTTAGGGCTGGGAATGTCTCTTCTCCTCTAGGGTTTTTGCCAGAAATGGGAAAAATGAAGAAGAAGCTTTCCTATATATAGTAAGTGAGAAATGGGGCCCACAACTTAAAAGACTTCTCGGGCTCAAAACATGGTTTTTCGGGGCTTCAAACAAATTCGACGAAGAAGACAAAGTTAATCGGCAAAATTTCTAGTTTCCAAAAAGTATGTATTTTGCACATTTTGGTGACCTTGAAAGTCGGTGTCCAGATTTTGGGTAAAAAGACCATTTTGCCCTCAAATTGCGAAAGTCGGGTTTAGGGTCCTCGAATGGAAACGATGTCAACATGGAAGTTGTAGGGATTAACAAGATAAGTCCAATGGGGTTAAAAATATGATTTTTGGAAATCATCGGTAAACCCCCAATCTCACACAATTCGTAACAAGAACCCCCAAAGGGTCCCACAAGTAAAAAGGCTCTCCAAATTCCCAAAGCTATTATAAAAGCTATTCTAATCCCCCAACTAATCCAAAAACCACTAAACCACTAAACTATAACACAACTTAATCAACTCTAACGAGGTCTCTCGGTCGGGGTCTTACATCCTCCACCCCTTAGGACATTTGGTCCTCCAAATGGAAATTAAAACTCACCTCCGGTAGGAGATGGATACTTCTTCTGAACTTGATCCCGTAATTCCCAAGTTGCTTCTTCCGGTCCATGATTCTCCCAAAGCACTTTGACCCACTGAATAGTCCGAGTTCTCAATTCTTGTTCCTTGGTGTCAATGATCTGTTTAGGCTTCTCAACGTAAGTAGCATCTTCTCGGATTTCTAATGGCTCATAACGGAGTATGTGTAGTCTGTCAGGAACATACTTCTTCAACATCAACACATGGAAAACATTGTGTACGCCGGAAAGTTCAGGTGGTAGGCTAACGGTAAGCCACATCACCAATCTTACTCACAATATCATACGGTCCAATATATCTCCTAGAGAGCTTGCCCTTCTGTCCAAACCTCAAAGTCCCACGAGTAGGTGACACTTTCAAGAAAACCTTATCTCCCTCCTTGAACTGTAAATCCCTTCTGTGAGAGTCTGCGTAGCTCTTCTGCCTACTCTGAGCTACTTTCAACCGTTCTTGGATCAACTTGACCTTATCACTTGTCTCACTAACAATAGTCGGACCATGGAAACTACGAGTGCCCACTTCTTCCCAACAAACAGGTGTCCTACACCTTCTGCCATACAAAGCCTCAAAAGGCGCCATTCCGATACACGAGTGGAAACTATTGTTGTAAGCGAACTCACATAGCGGTAAGGCTTCATCCCACTGAGTCTTGAAATCTAGCACACAAGCTCGGAGCATATCCTCAAGTGTCTGAATCGTCCTCTCTGACTGACCATCGGTCTGTGGGTGATAGGCTGTGCTGAATTGTAACTTCGTACCCATAGACTCATGCAATGTCTTCCAAAATCTCGAGACAAATCTGCTGTCTCTATCTGATGTGATGGAAACTGGCTGTCCATGACGACTGACGATCTCTGTGACAAACAACTGAGCTAAAGGTAACATATGCATCTTCTTTCCAGTCTTCATCGGTAGGAAATGAGTTGACTTGGTGAGACGGTCCACTATGACCCAAATAGCATCATTGCCCTTACTAGTCTTCGGTAAACCCGATATGAAGTCCATGGTAATGTGCTCCATTTCCATTCCGGAATCTCTAATGGCCGTAATAACCCTGGAGGCTTTTGATGTTCTGCTTTGATCAACTGACATGTCATACAACGAGACACGAAAGCTGCTATCTCTCTCTTCATGTTATTCCACCAAAATCTGCCCTTCAAATTCTGGTACATTTTCGTACTGCCCGGGTGTATGGAATACTTGGTATTGTGAGCCTCAGACATGATATCATTCCTCAAGTCCTCCAAGTTAGGCACACACAGGCGGTCTCGGTAGTACAAAACTCCATCCACATACGAAAATCCGGACGATCTGCTATATGCTCAAAAATCTTAGCCAACTCTGAGTCTTGTACTGATTCTCTTTGATCTTCTGAATGAACGAAGGCTCTGACACTGACATATTTGCCAACATGACACCCTCTCTTAGTGGCTGGAAATACTCCCATCTCCTCTAACTGTTGTGTCACATAAGTCCCCCTAAGACTTGCCATGCTCACTGACTTTCTGCTCAAGGCATCTGCAACTACGTTTGCTTTCCCCGGGTGATACTTGATTGGAAATCGTAGTCCTTGATATATTCCATCTTCTCTATCTCATGTTCAACTCCTTCTGCGAAAACAAGTACTGTAGACTACGGTGGTCGGAGTGAACCTCAAATTTCTCTCCATAGAGATAATGTCTCCACATCTTCAATGCTAAAACCACTGCTGCCAACTCAAGATCATGTGTTGCATAGTTCTTCTCGTGGTCTTTCAACTGTCGGGACCCATAAGCAACTACCTTCCTATCTTGCATTAACACGCATCCAAGTCCAACATTAGAAGCATCAGTAAAAATAGTGAAACCGCCGCTCCCAGATGGCAAAGTAAGGACTGGAGCTGTAGTCAATCTCTTCTTCAGCTCTTGGAAACTAGCTTCACACTTGTCTGTCCAAACATATGGTGCATTCTTCCTTGTCAACTTCGTCAAAGGTGACGCAATCGACGAAAATCCTTGCACAAATCTCCGATAATACCCTACCAATCCAAGAAAACTCCTATCTCTGATGCATTCTTCGGTCTATCCCAATTCATAACTGCCTCAATCTTGGACGGGTCCACTGATAATCCTTCCTTGGAGATGATATGATCCAAAAATGTGACTTGGTCCAACAAAAATTCACACTTACTAAGTTTTGCAAACAACTGATTCTCCCTCAAAAGCTGGAGTGCTATCCTCAAATGTTCTTCGTGCTCTTCTTTGGTCTTGGAATACACTAAAATATCATCAATAAACACCATTGTAAACTGATCCAAATACTCCGCAAATATTTTGTTCATCAATGCCATGAAAACTGCCGGTGCATTAGTCAAACCAAATGGCATCACTAGAAACTCATAGTGTCCATATCTTGTCCGAAAGGCTGTTTTTGGTACATCTGAATCTCTAACTCTCAACTGATGGTAGCCTGACCTCAAATCAATCTTCGAAAGTAAGCAGCTCCTTGCAACTGATCAAACAATTCATCTATCCTTGGCAATGGATATTTGTTTTTGATGGTCACTTGGTTCAATCTTCTATAGTCAATACACATTCTCATGGAACCATCCTTCTTCTTCACAAACAAAACTGGTGCTCCCCACGGTGACACACTAGGTCTCACGAAACCTTTGTCTAAAAGTTCTTCCAATTGCATCTTCAACTCTCCCAATTCTGCCGGGGCCATTCTGTAGGTGCGATAGATATCGGAGCGGTCCCCGGTAACAACTCAATAGTGAAGTCTATCTCTCTAATGGGTGGCAATCCTGGTATCTCCTCTGGGAAAACATCTGGAAACTCACAAACAATTGGGATCTCCTCCACCCCTTGGGACCGTTTATCCTCCGTGATAAACGCCAAATAACCCTCACAACCACTTTTTAGAAGCCTATCAGCCTTCAACGCTGAAATAAACCCTGCACCAGAACTATCCTCTCTCCCTGA
>WHSA01001360.1:0-44837 GCA_012931725.1 Litsea cubeba
TTTGATGAAGATGTTGATGAAATCTTCGGGGCTCTTGTGGCAAAACGGCAAGCTCACCTTGCCGTGAACCAAAAAGACCGGGTGATGTTGGCAAAACCAACGATCCTCGGTACTGTCCATACCACCAGATGATCTCGCATCCTCTCAATCAATGCTTCGTTGTGAGAGAGAAAATAAATGAGATGTGGAAAAACGGAGTCATCACCTTTGACAAAAACTATGGGTCTGCCTCCTCCGTCAACATGGTGACATGTGGACAACATCAAGATCACCGAAGAAGAAGATCACTACTTCCTTCAAGGTGATAAACTCAATCGAAGCGTCCGAGGAACTGGTTCCTTACCCGACACCAGACGGACAACCGTATGGGTACATCCCGATCTCCTGGAAGATGAAAATTGGGAGGTCGTGAAAATAAGCCTACAGCTCACAAGCGAAGGCAGGCTAGGAAACATCTCCTCAAGCTCAAACGGCAAGAGAAGACCCAGCCAAAACTAGAGGTCAAAGAAACAGAGGCTTCCTCTACCGCTTCACTGGAGGTAACAAAAACATCCCTTCCACAAGACTTCAAAGGGGGTAAGGAAATTCACTCTCAGTGATTTCATGCCACCTCAATTCAGAGAAGCCATGCAGGACATCATACTCTTGCAATTCGGTAGTTGGATTCTCCATTGATGGATACGAGTCCAGCGACACCGATGATGGATTCGAATCCAACTACACAGATGAGTGGGAGGAGTCCCTTGAAACAGGAGAATATCTCTCCGATGAAGAATGGGTTCCTGAGTCTCATCTTATGCCAGTAATCTGGTATAACCCCTTACAGCCACAAGGATCCTGGTCTGATGATGAAGAAGACCAAGAGGCTGTACAAGAAAATGCTGCTGACCCAGCACCTCATTTCACTCCAGTGGAAATCAACAATGTTGAGCCACAAAGAGATGATGAAGAAGAAGATCCGGCTCCCATGCCTGATCTTGAAGAATATGCAAGGATCTTGCAGCGACTCGCTCTAGAACAAGAGCAAGAACGCGTCAACGAGCCTCCTCGCAATCCAGAGCCTGAAGTCCCTGAAGACCATCAGGTACATCCTCCCTTAACTCCTGAAAATGGAGAAAATTGCTGGGTAGACGATCCTCTCACATCCGAGGATGAGTCTGACTCCGATCAGGCAACGTCTCCCGTCAGAGCTTCCTGTAATGTGATAATTCGGGATTATAGCTCTTCCGAAGCATCGTCTGATGAGAGCACTTACACTCCGGCGACGCCTAGCAATGTATATCTTCTGGAGCCACCTCGTCTCACGTGACTTTCACTGAGATGACACCCTCTCAGGTTTCTTCTCCTGAGACTGTGACTTCAAAGTTCACACACCACTTCCTGACTGAAAATTCCCAGCTATTGATGCTTGGGACGATGAATTAGTCAACGAAGAAGAAAGATTGCTGGATGCTGTTCAGGACTTGTTCCCCGGAAAATGCTCCATGCAACACAATCACTGAGGATGGTAACTCTGCTGCTGATGCATCCTCAGCAAATGAAAAACGACAGCCTCTTGATCCTGAAGACAATCTTCCAAACGAAGACCCTTCTCAAGAAGCTCTCGAAGTTGGTAGAGGCACCCGCTCTGGCCGGGACTATCACAAAAATTACAACCAATCTTCCTTTACATATGTAAATCCTTCGGGAAAAGATGTTGTAAGCGCCCCTAGTGGCAACAATGATGAACATGCAGGCCCTAAGGAGGCTTTCAAGTATGACTTGATTGAACACTTCAAGCACATACCTGCACGTCTGCACATCCTAGATTTTGTTGCGAATGTCTCCCCACACTCGTGATAATCTCATCTCAGAATTACAAAACTGAATGAGGATGTCGACAAACATGCCCCGCAGAGTCCTCCAAATTGAAATGGATTACCGGGTCAAAAACTCAGAAGCCTCCTCAAAGGGAGAAAAGAAGAAAATTGAGGGATCATGCATTGAATGCCTCTCGGTTAAAAAAGCAGCCAGTGCAACCATCGCCTTCACAAAGGATGACCTCCTACTTGGCGAAACCAGGCATAACCGACCCCTGTACTTCACAGGGTATATCAAGGAAATGCCTATGCATAGAGTTCAGATCGACCCAGGTTCTGCACTCAACCTTATCTCCACATCGGCTCTTGAAGAGTTGGGCATCCCACCCAGCAAACTGAGCCACACATCTGTATCTATCTTTGGATACGATGGGAGTACTCAAAGGCCTATCGGCAAAATCAGGTTCAAATTGCAGATCGGTGATCTTATCTCTGAGGTCACAGTGTATGCAATAAAGACCCCTTCATGCTACAACATCCTTCTCGGACGCCCTTGGATCCATGAGAATGGTGTTGTCCCTTCAACTCTACATCAATGCATCAAGTTTGTTGGCGACGACGGCATGATACATCGAGTCTTTGCGGATAGAAAACCCTTCAACGGTAAAGAAAATCCACTTCGCAGACTCACAGATGTATGAAGGTGAAAAAGAAGAAGAGGAGAATCATACAGCATCCTTTGCCGAAAAGTCTCCAGAAAAATAAAGGCAAAGCTCCTCAACAATCACCGGAAGAAAACAAACCATCCGGTAAATCTGAAGAGAGCATACAAACTCCCTTCATCATCTCCCTCAAATCTTCAAAGCCTTTGGTCATCACAACTAAAGTGAAGAAGGCAAAACAAAAGCCTGGGGGCAAATTTGTTGTCTCTTTCGTGTCTATCATGCAAGACACGGACTCGGATTCAGAGCCAGAAGACGACACATCGTCAAGCCAAGCTGACACTCAGCAAGTTCAGCCTGCTCTTACTCCAATGGAGACAACTTCTGACATAGAAGATCCTACGTCAGCTTCCTTCGTTGTTCCAGCAACTTCAGCAAAGGAAAAACCGATCTTCTTCCATAGATCGGATGCTTCTTCATCAAACTCCATGCTTAACCTTCCAAAATAAAGGTACGCCTCAACTATCCTTATAACAGTTCTGTGGCACAAGCTATTATGAAGAAAATGGGCTATGACGCTCAAAACCCAGTCGGTTTGGGAGAAGGACGCGGTATTCTCACACCATTGGGGCCCGTCTGACCAAAAGCCAGCTGGAAGATTGGAGACTCTACGGCTATGTAGAAAAGTCTTCACAACGGGTTAGGGTATGATCCTGACACTCCCTTGAGACAGTTGACACAAAGGCTTAAAATTCAATATGCTGACCAAGCCTCAACATCTCAAGTCCATGAAGACATCGATCTCCCTGGAATCTCTTTGATGAGTCCACCTGACAAAGATCCAGGAAGCTCATCCAATTGCACGATTTCTCCGAAAATGAAGAGGAGTTGTCCGATGGAACAGACGTGTGGACTTCTGACTCAGAAGAACCTCATCTCCAAAAGAAGTAGCCTACTTCGACTCCCGGTTTCAACAGGCGATTGGGACATCTCATAGCAAGCCTTGGGCAAACTACCGATCAAGAAGACCCGTTGGAACGGAACAAAACCTTGGTCTGGAAATGCCCTTGAAACCCCAGAAGGTTTCGTTGAGCTGGAAGCCTCCGAAAATATTGTGGAGGAACCACCTTCGAACCTTCCAACAGAAGATCGTGTTCAAAAGATAGACTTGGGAACACCAGATAACCCACGTCCTGTATTCATAAGCAAGAATATAAGGATTGATGAGTTACCCCGAGTATAAATCGCTTTCTTCGTGAGTTCGTTGATTGCTTTGCATGGTCCTTATGCTGAAATGCCAGGCTTAGACCCCAAAATAGCAGTTCACACAACTCAATCTTCAGAAGACATCAAGCCTGTCAAGCAAGGCCAAAGAAGAAATTCCGTCCAGATGTGATGGATAAAATTGAACAGAAGTTTCAAAAACTCAAAAGCGTCGGCTTCATCCGTGAGGAACAACATCCTGAATGGTTGGCAACATTGTCCCCCGTGACAAAGAAAAATGGGCAGATCAGGGTCTGTATTGACTATAGAGACCTGAATGGCGCATGCCCAAAAGATGAATTTCCGCTCCCCATACCAGAGGTAATGATTGATAATACCTGTGGATTCGAGGCGAATGACATTCATGGATGCTTCTCTGGCTACAATCAGATAAAGATGCATCCTGAGGATGAAAAACATACATCCTTTCGAACCCCATTTGGCGTGTATTGCTACACTGTCATGCCATTCGGTTTGAAGAATGCTGGTGCCACATATCAGAGGGCTATGATGAAAATATTCCAAGATATGCAGCACAAGACGGTTGAATGTTACGTTGATGACCTCGCCGTCAAAAGCAAAAGAAAAGAAGATCATCTCGAAAACCTCCGAGAAGTCTTCCTCCGGCTTCGCAAACACAAAACTGCGAATGAATCCATTGAAATGCTTCTTCGGCGTTTCGTCGGGTAAGTTCCTCGGATTCTTAGTTCGGAAAGATGGAATAGAGCTTGACCCCATAAAAGTCAAAGCCATTCTAGAAATGCCCTCTCCAAGAACCTTGAGAGAACTCAAAGGGCTTCAAGGGAGATTGGCCTACATCAGGCGGTTCATCTCCAATCTTTCGGGGAAATGCCGTCCATTCTCCCGGTTGATGAAAAAAGGTGTAAACTTTGTTTGGGGATGCTGACTGTGAAGCTGCTTTCCAAGACATCAAGTCATACCTGACAAAACCTCCAGTGTTAGCTGCTCCTACCACTGGAAAACCATTCATCTTGTACACAAGAGACCTTGATCACTCTCTGGGAGCTCTGCTTGCGCAAGAAAATGATCAAGAAAAGAAGCTGCTCTATATTACCTCAGCCGCATGCTAGTAGGTGCAGAGCATCGCTACTCTCCCAGTCGAAAAAGAATGTCTTGCAGTGATGTTCGC
This sequence comes from Litsea cubeba, assembly GCA_012931725.1. NCBI lineage: Eukaryota > Viridiplantae > Streptophyta > Magnoliopsida > Laurales > Lauraceae > Litsea > Litsea cubeba. Next base: position 4,875 of record WHSA01001360.1, read on the forward strand.
CGTACAAAAGCTGCGTCAGCTACTTGCTTTCCAACACAGTTCTACCTGGTCTCTCCGAGGGTCAACCTCTTGAAGGTCCTTGTCACAAAGGCAGGTTCTCTCAATGCTCGACTGGTCAAAATGGTCCATCCTTCTGTCACAATTTGATATTAGGTATGTACCACAAAAAGCAATCAAAGGGCAAGCTCTAGCGGACTTCCTCGCAGAGCATCCATTGCCTAAAGATTCTCCACTCAGAGATGATCTCCCAGACGAACCAGTCTACAATGTGGAGACTTTCTCACAAAGTGCCTCCTGGGACATGTACTTTGACGGTGCAACCAGGACAAATGAAAAAAGACAGCTTGATCTCGGGAGTTGGCATCCTCTTTGTATAGCCCCGACAAATACATGATTACCACACGCTTTCTCGCCTACTGGAACCATGCACAAACAATGCAGCTGAATATCAAGCTCTGATCTTAGGATTGGAAACTCGCCATCGAATCCGGTATCACCATGCTGGAAGTCTTTGGAGACTCTCAACTGATCGTCAACCAGATGAATCAGAAATTTGAAGTCAGGAAGCCAGATTTGTTGCCCCTACTACAACAAGGCACAAGTCACTCTGCAAAAGTTTGACATCTGTCACATCACCCACATTCGTAGAGGTGAAACATACGTGCAGATGCCCTAGCCGGACTTGCCGCATCCATGGCAATCCAGGAAGGGGAAACATGCAAGTCACAGTGTGCGAAAGAAGAATCCTTCCGCCTCTTAACACAACACCAAGCAGTTGCTGAATGCCACCAAGTGGGTCGGAAGTCGGGGAGGTTGTCAATCCTTCAAACTTCATTTGGCGACTGGAGGGATCCGTTCATTGATTACAGTTATGTTTCGGAATCCTACCTGAGATGCCAAAATGAACGGGTAAGCATCCCAAAGGCGAATCCCCAGCTTCCATTTTGGATATTCCTTTCAAAAATCCCTTTACAGGAATCCTTCAACGTAAGTACCTTCTACGCTTGCTTGTCACAACAAGGAGGCTGAAGAAAACACTCAAAGAAGTGTCATGCTGGTTCTTTGTGGAGCTCATCAGGCTGGACATAAGCTCTATGATCAGAAATAAAAAGGTTAGGATATTACTGGCTCCTACCATGGTAGCTGATTGCAATGCAATTTGCTAAGCGCTGCCAACAATGCCAAGTTCATGGAGATTACATTCACATGCCTCCAGAATGGCTGCATCCTACAGCGATCATCATGGCCTTTCGAAGCCTGGGGTATGGACATCATAGGTCCTATTTCTCCCCCTTCAAGCAAAGGTCATCGCTTCATCTTCGCCGCTACGGAATTATTTCTCCAATTGGTCAGAAGATTTGCGTTTTTAACGAAATGAAGACCTCATCAGTCCTTCAGTTCCTGCGCCACCAACATCATTTGTCGTTCGGCATACCCAAAAGATTCGTCCATGATAACGGACCACAGTTCCGGGATCATCGTATTCTACAGGTTCTGCGACAAATACAAAATCCAAAGCTGTCCTTCGACTCCATACAATCCGGCAGCAAACGGGGTTAGCAGAGCTTTCAACAAGGACACTCTGCAAAATCCTCAAAAAAAATGGTCTCTAGTCACAAAAAGAGACTGGAGCGACAAAATGTCTGAAGGCTTTGTGGCCTATCGAACAACCGTTCGAGGACCAACTCCATAGCACACCATTCTCCTTGGTCTATGGATGCGAAGCTGTCGTGCCCTTGGAAGTACAAATTCCTTCCTTGAGGGTATCCCTGCAAAATGACATGACTCAAGAAAGCAATGTCAAATTGCGACTCCATGAGCTGGACAATCTCGATGAGAGACGGCTCGTAGCTCAACAAAGCATTGAACTTTACCAAGCACGCATGGCAGGATCTTTCGATAAAAAGGTCAGGCAACGCGCCTACAAAAAGAATGACTTGGTTCTTGCGGTAAAAACCAATGGTCTTCGCTCACAAGTCCAAAGGCAAATTCGAGCCAAAATGGGAGGGACCCTACGTCATCGACAAAGTTTTCTCCAATGGCGCATACGCACTCCTAAACATGGAAGGTGACAGATGTATGCTGCCCATCAATGGCAAGTTCTTAAAGCGGTACTACCCTTGAAGACTTACCCAACTGGGTAAGAGCAATGCCTGTACAGCCAAACTGGTTTCCAGGTACACGCTCGCCAAACCCACCCCTCTTTTTTAGAATTTTCATATCAAATGTTGAAATTTCTAGAAATCTAAAACAATGCTTACTTTCATCGTTTCATTGTTCAACAAAAAATCCAAGTTAGGAACCGTTCCCTAACTTGACCAAAATTTTCAACCCTTGAACCCAAAATTCTAGTTTGAAAACAAAATCCGGATTCAGGGATTTCCACCCTAGTCCACCCTGCCTTTTACCGCCAGAAATGGTTTTAGGTCAAAACTTATGACCCTCGTGTCTTTAAACAAAAAAAAAAAAAAAAAAAAATGGTTTTTCAAAAACCCGCGAGGAAGCGACACTTAGTCGATACTCGCACAAATCGGAAGTAAGGCGACCACGTTCGACACTTCCAAAAACGCAGGGAAGGACATTTCGTCGATACTTGCAAAATCCAAAACTGTGGAGACGCAACATTTCAGTTGATATCCATGGACCCAAAGGTTCGAGAAAACCACAAATTTCAAAAAATCGTGGGAAACGACATCAAGTCAGTACCCGCAAAACCAAATTTTTGAAAAAGCAAGGATGCGACATTCCATCGATACTTGCACCCAAATCCTGCGAGGATGCGAAATCCCCCTCGATACTCGCAACCGAATGAGCAAGGATGCGACATTCCATCGATACTTGCAAGAACATTCAGCAGGGATGCGACTTTTAGTCGATACTTTGCATTTTTTTGAAAACCAAACCGGCTATAAATGCCACAAACAGGCTATAAATGCCACAAACCGGCTATAAATGCAACAAACCGGCTATCAATGCCACCAAAAAACAAAACAGGCTATAAATGCCACAAACCGGCTATCAATGCCCCCAAAAACAAAACCGTGCTATCAATGCCACACAAACAAAAAAACTGGATTTCAAAAAAAAAAAAAAAAAAAAAAAAAAAAAAAACCCGGCTATCAATGCCACCAAAGCAAAACAGGCTATCAATGCCACCCAAAAACAGGCTATAGATGCCACAAAACAAACCGGCTATCAATGCCACCAAAATTGGCTATAGATGCCACAAACAAAAAAAACTCGGCTATCAATGCCACAAGAAAAGCTGGCTCTCATGCCAAAATTGGCTTCCATGCCACAAACAAAAACCTGGCTTTCATGCCAAAACAATCATTTGACAAAAGATTTTCACAAAATGACAACCTTTTTGATCAAATCCCATTTAGCAATTACTTTTTATCACAAAAGATTCAAGTGAGCGTAGGGATAACAAAAAAAAATCAATCCCATTTAGCAATTACTTTATCACAAAAAGATTCAAGTGAGCGTAGGGATAACAAAAAAAAAAAAGAAAAGCATCCCATTTAGCAATTACTTTTATCACAAAAAGATTAAAGTGAGTGTAGGGATAACAAAAAAAGAAAGTGTCACAAGCACTACAAAAAAAATATAACAAAAAAAAGAGTACCAAAAAAAAATACATGTGGTACCAAAAAAAAGAAGAGTGTTCACAAGCACTATAAAAATAAGTACCAAAAAAAATACAAGTGGTACCAAAAAAAAAGAAAAGAAAGAAGGATGGTTTCTGTATACAGGAGCTCAATCAAAAATGGTCTCCAGCCAAGAGTTCAGCTCTCCAAGCAGACTTTTAGCCTCAGCCGTCAAGGATTCCAAGGCACGCTTCTTCAGGAACTTGCCATGAGATGCTGGAGTGGGCTTGTACCCCTTCTCTCACACCAGGAAGCTTACCTCGAGCAGCTTGCCATCGTTTATCCTCATCAAAATTCCTTTTGAGAACCTGTTCGGCATCTGCAACATGGTGAATCAGGACAGTCTCCCTTTCACGAGCCTCTGTAATTTCAGCCCATTTGGCAGCGACTTGTGCCTGCAGAAGCTCAAGACGTTTCCTGGCCTCATCGACCTCCCTATCAAGGATGTTAAGGTCATGTGTCAGCCCGATGATGGTTAGCTCTCTCTATTCCTCTTTCGGACTGCCACCTTCTTGCTTTCTGTAGCCTCATCTAGGTCAGACTTAGCCTTATCAGCAGGGTCCAGGAAACATCTCCTTGAAGAAACTGGTCATCAGCCAAACTCACGGTCTCAAACCACTTGTCACCCAGTGCAATGATCCTATCAACGATCGCCCTGGCACCTGTGACATCCAGACCAGCCTCTTCAGCATCACTGAGAATCTCCTGCACATGCTGGATCATGCCAAATCCGACTTCCAAGTGCCCAGAAAGGAGAGTCTCAATCCAAGAGCGCACAACTCGCATCACCACCTTCTTCGCAAAAAGAAGAGATGGCCCAGCTGAGGATTCGCCCAACTCCGTTGGTCGGCTACTCATGTCATCATCTGTTGAAAGAGTAACAAAAGAACTCTTTCCAGCTGAAGCTGCTCCTGCTCGGGAAGGAATCTCAGCGCGAGGAATCTCCTCAATATTATCAGAGCTGGTCCAGGAATCTCTACCTCTGGATCAACCTCTGGCATCTCTTGCTCTGGAAGCAACGGATCCTCCTCTGCCACTTCAAAACCTGCAAAGGAAACACAAAAAGGTATGAATATGACCCTGTTTGAAAATCATTATCAGAGTTATAACTACAAAATACCTTCTTCGACGACTGGCGGAACACTTTCTTCCTCCATGAACTCATCGAAAGCATCATCAACATTTGCGTCCATCGATGTTCAAAGTCATCAGAACCCTGTGGCAGGTCAGCTGGCAACAAAAAATGTGATTAGCAAGCCAAGTCACAAACAAAAAAAAGAGAGAGAACAAAAGAAGTTGTACCAATTGGAGATTCTGGATTTACTCCAGAGTCCCTCGGTTCTTCTTCAGGTGCCTCAATAGGATCCATCACCACCTCATCGGTGGGACCTCAGGCATCACCAAGTCTTCCTCTGCTAAAAAAAAAAGGAAGAAAGCAGAAACAAGAAGCAAATCATAACATGGAAAAAACCCATGAAAAGAAATGGAAAGAGAAAAAGGAAGAATCATACCTTCACCGACGGTCTCTTCTTCTCGGCTTCTCTTCTCTGGAGGCTCGTCAGCATCCACGGCACATCCTCATTGATAGTAAGAGGAACATCCAAGTTAGGAGAATCCTCATGCTGCCCCTGGCTGCGATGATGACTCCTCCTCCTCTTACTTCTCTGCGGGCTCGCTTCTTAGAAGAACCTACCCCGCTGTCAGAGTCAGGTTTCCCACTTGACTCATCACTGGATGGTCTGCTCTTGCCAGTAGACTCCACGGAAGCTTGCCTCTGTGCCGCCTGCATCCAAGCGCCAAGTTCGGCTTCCTCCTGTTCTAGCTGCTCCAAAGCCTCGTCAGGTATTTCTCGAACAGCTTCAGAACCGATGACGCCCTGGTTCACCGAGAAAGCCTATCTTGTGCTTCTCTCCAGAAAGGAAGGACCAAACTTCCTCTCGCCGGATGCCATCCGACTTTCCAAGGCCCTTTCCAGATACCAGCTTCACATCAAGCTCCTTCCTGGAAAGTCCCCGATATGCCGAGAAGCTCTCCGCGAACCACTTCGCAAAAGCCGGCAGTCCGGGAAGTCAGCAACACAGGATAAGAAATCATGGCTGTAGTATCTTCAGCACTATAGAAAGCCCATGCATTTCTCCCGTCCTGTAAGCCTCCAAAGCGCTTCACCATGCTTGAAGGCGCTCCACAACGCCTTTGAGAAAAGCCCAGCTGCAAAGCAAAGCGAGAGGGTACATACGGCTGGATGTCGACGAAAAGATGTCTACGGTACACCATCGTGCCGACACGTATGCTGAAAAGCCACTCTCTCTCTGCATTGTCAAGGAATAATGCCTTCCCGACCCCGCCCTGGTAGAGTCTCGGGAGGCACCAAAATCAAAAGCCTTCTTCCGCAACTCCGGAGAAAGCTTTACTGAAGATTGCCCCATCTCGACGTCCCTGAACCGTCGGATCCTCATGCGAGCAAACAAAAGTGATTCGGACACGGCTTGCCCTTAGCCAGTCGAATCATCAGAGGATCATCATCCTGTGCAGCACCCAGCCGATGGAAGCCAGGACAGTGGTATACATACCACGAATAAAAGATATGGGCTGAAAATACCCTATTCATGGGAAGCCCAAGCCGAACTAGAAAAGCAGCAGCCTGCAGTTCGGTACACAGGTAGGAGTAAAGAGCAGGCACCAAAGCAAGCTGCTCTCCAAACGCCATCTGACAAGCCGGGAAAATACAATGCGGCCTGATGTGCGTTCCATCTCCTCCAGCAAAATAGCCTCACCAAGCCAATAAGTGAGGTACACAGCGAGATTTCTCCTCAATGCAATGTCAGGACATATGGCATTTGTACTTGCACAGAAATCTCTTAACTCTTCTTGCATGGCCAAGATCTTCTTTGAACTTGGATCCTGAGCTCCAGCTTCCTGGGTCCTGCTATCAGAAGGCTCCCTACTATCAAAGAAGTTGGGGAATGAAGAGCAAAAACTCTTCCAACTGCTGGATCTAACTTTCGAACCCCCCTTCTCCTTCAAAAAATCATAGAAGGCGACGAGCTGAAAGTATAGAAGCCTGAACTCCTCAGACTGCCCCTCGAGGACGCTGTCAATCGGCATAAACTCCTCATAGAGTTTGCCGAGGATGGGCAATCCGGTAATAGCGCTCAGCTCCTTCAAAGAAAAAACCAATCTCACCATTCGTCACAACGAAGGTATTGGTTTGTGGGAGGAACGACTCCAGCATAGCCATGAAGGCCTCGTCGGAAAAGATCACGGTCTCCCCAAAAGCGCGGACCGCATCAAAAATCCCGGCTTCCTTCAAAACGGCGCCACCAATCAGCAGGACGCGATCAGTCCACGACTTCCACTCGGAGTCAGCATTGAAACGACCTCGAAGTCGGAAAAGGCTTGATCCAATTGCTGCCGTCACCGCTGAAAATACCAAGGCCCACCGGTCTCAAATCGACCGACGGATAATCAGAGCCCTGGTAGCCGCTGGATGGCATCAACAGGTCCATGTCAACAGGCGACCTCTCCGTATATCCAGGAGAACCGCCGACAAAAAACCCCGGTCTTGATTACATTTGTCCTTCTCACCCAACTTGGAGGATCTTCCCTCTTGGGGCACGTGGGGGCAAGGCTCAGAATCGAGCCGGTGCGATCAAACATCGACCGCGGTAGCAACAGTCTTCTTCTCACCATCTGCTGTTGAAGGAAAACTGAAAAGATCTCCTCTGGTATGTCATGTCGTCAGGGACTGCATCACCAAAGAAGAAGGTAGGCTTGGGCAAAACGCTTCTGATCTTCCATCAGCCATGGACGACTGCTTACCATAATCTTATAGAATTCCTCTCCCTTGAGAGTGATCAGTCGCTGCCTCATCTCATCTCGGTTGAGGGAGTCGCACTCTTCCAGGTTTCTTTCAACATACTGGACCTTCTCGAAAGCCTGTTGAACGGCCGGATTAGAGGATCTAGAAGACCGACGAGGTACGCTTGTAGCAGGCTCTTTACCCTTGTTCGCTCTGGAGGAACCACCTGAAAAGGATGGAAAAGAAAAACATCAAAATGACAGAATCTCGCCAAAAAAATCTGGCGAAATTTTGACATGATGACGGGGCAATTCCGAAGAAAAGGAACTATCCCGAAAGAAATAGAAAGCTTGAAGATGGGCTCAACATCGCTGCGAGCTCCGAAACTCCAAACTTTCGAAACCTAAAAGTCTCCGCAAAATCAGGAAGGGCTCAACATCACTGCGAGCTCCAAGTTCCCAAATTTGCAAACACTTTCAGGTATGCAATCACATCATGCTACAAGTTTAATTTACAAATTAAAGGCATGCATGAACATCTAGATTTGCGAAAAAAATGCATTATCATGATGAGCAAAAAAAAAAAAGAAACTTTCTCTAAAAAAAAAAAGAGAGGAGAAAGAAAACAAAAAAGAAACGAAACTCTCTCAAAAAAAAAAGGGGGGAGAGAAAGAAAAAAAAAAAGAGAAAAAAAAAAACGGGCTGGCCCACAGGCCGTGGCCCACAGGCCACGTGGCCGTACGGCCAGATCCGTACGGATCTGTCCGTACGGCCCACACAAAAAAAAAAAAAAAAAAAAAAACATGAAAAAAAAAAAAAAAGAGAAAAGAAAGCAAAAAAAAAAAAAAAAAAAAAAACACGTGTAAAAAAAAAAAAGGGGAAAACACGTGGAAAAGAAAAAGAAAGAAACAAAAAAAAAAGAGAACGAACTTTTTTTTCCTACAATGGAGTTTTCTTGAAAAAGAAGAACTTACTTGAAGCCATTGATGGAGAAGAAGAAGAAAACTCTTGAAGATCTTGAAGAAGAAAAGCTCTTGGTCTTGAAGCCCTCTTGAGATTATTGCAAAAGAAAAGTAGTAAGAGCAAGAGATCCAACCTTCTCTTTGCTTTTATAGAGGAGAGCAAACCAAAGAAGGAAAGAAGAAAGAGGTAAGTGTTACTAATTAGTAACCTTACCAAAGAAAGAAATTAGAAAGATTCTTTCCAAAATAAAGGGAATCTTGAGAGATTTTCTCCCAAAAAATTAATCTATGACGGATTCTTTCCCAAAAGAAAGATATCTTGAGATATCCTATCCCAAAATAAAGGGATCTTGAGAGATTTTCTCCAAAAATCAATCTATGACGGATTCTTTCCCAAAAGAAAGATATCTTGAGATATTCTATCCCAAAATAAAGGGATCATGAGAGATTCTCTCCAAGTAAAGATATTCTTAGATATTCTCTATCCAAATGAGATATTTTGGATATTCTTTACAAAAATGACACCATATGAGATCTAAGCCATTTCAAAAGCTTAAGGTCCCATGGGTTAGCCCATATGAGCCAGGTTTGACCACCTAGGCACAAAAAAAAAAAAAAGAAAATTTTTTGGGCTTTTAGTCAAAGAGAAATCCCTCTTACCAAGAGCATACAAAAATGGTTCCATGCCTCTTTTGAGTTGATTGGACCATACAAAAGAAAATTCCAAGCCCCATGAGCTTCCAAAAATCAAACCATCCAGCCTCATATACCAAATTGAGCCAAATCTTGAAATTGACATTCCACAAAAATCAAACCAAAACCTGGTCCCCTAACCTGCCACATACAGCCTGTTAGGTCACAAGACCAAAACCAAAAACCAAAACCTGATCCCCTAACTTGCCACATACAGCCTGTTAGGTCACAAGATCAAAACCAAAATGATCCCCCAACATTCCACATACAGCTTGTTGGGTCACACGATCAAAACCAAACCTGACCCCCTAACCTGCCATATATAGCCTGTTAGGTCACAAGGTCAAAACCCAAATCCACATCCCTGATGTCATCTTCAAAACTTTGCCTCGAGATGGTACGTGATCCCTTTCACTACCATAAAATTCCCCTGGAAGCTCAAAAGGCTACAAATACCAAAAGAAAGATTGCTCAAAGACTCTTGGTCAAGTCACAGGCTCTCCTTCAAAAAAATCTCTTCGAGGCACATCGACTACAAAAGTTAAGCAACTCGCCGCTGTACCTCGAGGGGGCATTTGTTGACACCAAAAATGTCACTTTGCCTTTCCAAGATCCAAAGAGCTACATGAAGTCGCAACCTGCCATAAATAGGCAATGCTGCTTCCAAAAATAAAATCTTATCAGAATCAAACAAAAAACTGCAAGATTCTTCCAGACAGCCAAAAGAGGAGTACACAAGAAGTTTCAAGCCATTTCAAGATCATTTGGCCTAACTTCGCTTCTCCGACAGCCAAATCAAGCCTCTCGGCGGTAAAGCTCTCCGGGACCATGATTTCCAAGACAGAACCTATGGATCATCTTAAAATGACTCAATAGGTTCCCTGTCAAATTTCAAGTCAATCGGACATCGGTTGACCGCACATCAAACCGCGACATCTTCATCGCGATAAAAAGCAAGTCTACAGGTGATAGGACCCCAAACGGCTTCAAAACTCAAACAAAATCCTATGGTTGGTCTTATTTATTGCTCAGGAGGCTTCACACCAAATTTCAGGTCATTCCGACATCGTTTGGCCCAGTTTCAGCTTCTGACGGAAAATCGGCAGCTCTGCGCGACAAAAGTCTTCGGCTTTCTCAGGAAATTGGAAACTTTGCAAAATAAAATGCAAGGATTCTCATCAGGTTTCCTACAAAGAAATCAGGCCAATAAATGATCAAAATGTCAAAGAAAAGTACAGAAGAAAAAAGAATCAAAAAAGAGCAAAAACGGACGCAAAACGGGACCAAAAAGGGGGAAAACCCCCCCAGGGTCGCAGACCCCTGCGACCCTGGGCCAGGGTCGCAGGCCCCTGCGACCCTGGCCCAAGGTCGCAGGCCCCTGCGACCCTGGGCCAGGGTCGCCGGCGACCATGGACCCCGGGGTCGCCGGGAAAGCCCCGGAAACCCCGGTTTTCACCGTTTTTTCGCGATTCGAGAAGCCCAGCCTCTGGTACTTTCCAAAATTCATGCTTTTGAGACACCAAGTCCTTTGACATCCGTCCAAAACACGGGTAAATCATCAAGAGTATCGAAGACAGTATTGATCGCCACCCGGTCAACCAAAAAAAGTGTGCTTTCCACCCGACCGATCGAGAAATCGACAGGACAGATGGCACCGACCTGCTATTGGCAACAAACACCTGAAATTACATGGTCATCTGATGTCGATCTACATGAAGATCCATCGATGATCATCGACAGAAGAATTCCAAAAGACGTGGCACGGCCCGCGACTCTTCAGCTGCTCGGCGACCACTTAATGCGATTAATTGACTAGCTTTATTACAGTCATTAATCCATTTCTTTGGACGGCCCAATCAGAAGCAAGCATTTGGGAGTTACAAGTCAAGAGATTCATGGCATTTAACCCATGAAACTCCTCCCATCATGGCGATTAAAGGCGATTAAATGCCCTCAATCTCCTCCGGCCAATCAGAAGCCAAGAAAAAGGAGTTACAAAATAAACAATTCAATTTTGTAACTCCTCCCATTATGTGGCTTAATGACATTAAAAGCCCATAAGCTCTCCTAAATGGCTACCAAGAGCCTATAAATAGGAGAGCACTCCAAAGGAATCAACATCACACAACGAACATCAGCAGACAGCAGTCAGAAATCCAGAGAAAGAAAAAAGAGAGAAAACTCTGCGGAAGTTCTACACCGGCCACCGCAACAAGGTGACAAAAGTCCCTTGGGGGGTACCCCCCCCAAGGTCCTTGCCTTCTCCTCCTGCCTCCAATGGCTTAGATATGGCTTTTCAGCCCGTCTACTCGGCTTTTTATTGGACATAGGACCTCCTTTTGGTCTTTGTCCTCTAAAAACCCGAGGTTATAGCCAAGCCAAGCGAATCAAATAGCATCCTCTGTTCTCATCTGCATGGATGATGGCGAAGCCCACATATGGCTTGCGACCGTCAATCTAAACGAGTCCCCCATAATCTCCTGAGAAGTTAGATCCTCCTTTTCTTGCTTTTCATTGTAGTTTGTATTTTTACAAAAGAGACAAAAATCACAATTCTTGTCTTTCATTGTTGATAAGGATTGTAAATCGGCTATAAATGCCAAAATCGGCTATAAACGCCAAAAATCGGCTATAAACGCCAAAATCGGCTATAAATGCCAAAAAAAATCGCCTTTCACGGCAAACCAAGAAAAATGTCTCTTTTCTTAAATATATGTGCAATGGAAAACTTGAAAGAAGTTGATTTCCTTTTTACTTGCGAAGGTTGATTTCCGGATCACCACTTGCAATTCGAAGTAAAATAGAAAATCTGGCACACCCACAAAAAAAGAAATGTTGATGCACGCCCCTGCCCCCCGGTTACGAAAGGGTCGGACCCAACGGACTCCCACGTCCGCCGACCTCGGTAGGAACTCAAGCAGGAGCGCGGTCCATCAATCATATGAAGGGGGCACATGGGCAACCTCAATGGTCTGGCCCCTTTGTGGGTGGGGCCCATCTGGATCCACCATCCAGCCAACCCATGAATGGGAGGCGTGAGTTCCCATTTCCTTAAATCTGGGAACAGTTGTTCCTCACCTTGGTTGTGTCATGTGACAACCTTATAAATTCATAACAACCCTCCCTTCTTGAAATAACTACAACACGCCCATGGTTGATTATGTAGTATTGTTAGGCATCATATGAGATTTCCCCCATGGCCCACCATCCATGTATAATTCAAGGATAAGGTGTGAAACAATCCCAAGTATGAGGTATGAGTTGTGTCTATACCTTTTAGGAACAAGTGGTTCCTTTTGGATTCTAACCCAGCCACTTACTTTATACTAAACACAAAAACCCCTTTGAATTATTTAATGATTCTTTTTCTCCCAAATGATTGTGTGGAATCTTATGATATTTTAGGAATTCCTAAATCAACCTGTTGACCTGAAACTAGATTAATCTACTATTTATGTCATGATACGACCCGATGAAATTTGGACCCTAGCCCCACCTGGCCTATGAATATGAATTGGACATTTAGATAGGGGGGTGTGTAGGCTTAGCACCTCATTGTGGATTGTGCGATAATGCACGGGAGACCCATGTTGGGTTATGTGGGTGGTGTAGTGGGTCCTTTGGGTGTCAACAACTTCAAAAGCACCAAATGACTACCAAAGGCATCCCGGACCCGCGTAACCATTGTGATAGACAACATGGGCCCTTCATATGATGTTTGACCTTAGCTTTAGTTTGGTTAGTACCTACTCCCCTTGGCCCTTGACCATATGATTCGGTTAGACTAAGGTTAGCTTAGGACTCCCTATATATTACATGATTAGTGTATACACCCACTTCCATCGTTAGTTTATAACCCATACTTTTACGCTCACTTGGTGGCCTTCCCCTTTAGTTCTGTTGACGATGTGATGAGGACACCCAATGAGAGGCTAACCGAACACCTTGTTTTGGGTATATGTGTATGCGTGGGTTTGAGTGTGTGTGTGTGCATGTGTAGGCTTGTGTGTATATGGTTTGTACTTACCGTCTGCAGATCGAGGGTGGATGTACGCCACTATACCGGGTTAGCCTGGGTTGCATTTGTTTGACCAGCTCGTCTGGATACCGGGTTCACCTGGGTTGCATTTGTTTGACCAGCTCGTCTGGGTATCGGGTTTGCCTGGGTTGCATTTGTTCTGATGACATATGATGGTTTGATTATTTATGGGTTAGTTTATTATTATGTTTTGTTTATTCAGTGTTTACGTACTTTATCACATATTGGTCTCGATTGGCACATGTTATGCCTTTACTCATATCTATTTACTTGCCATTTATTGATGGTGCTACATTTGGTGCTTAGGTACTGTTGCCCCCGTCGAGCCGGAGGGCGAGGCGGGGCAGGAGGTTCCGCCGGATGACGGACTTGCTGAGTGGAGCGCCGACAACGTAGTTTGACCTGTCGAGCTTAGCGCCGTAGAACCATACATGTCAGCAAACTTTTGAGACTGTTACATTTGGGCCTATAGCCCTTTTATTTTGATGTCATGGTTGTGTCAGGCCTTAACTTAATTTAAGACATTGTAAACCTATTTGAACTTATGCATTTCTGTACCACATCCGCTCTGCTATCTTGATGGTTATGTTTTTACCATCTGCGTAAGTTGTTTGTTTCTTGATGCTTCCGTGATTAGATTATGGTGACTGATCATCATACATAACCTCACCACGGACTTCGATCCACCCGGAATTGGGGTCTCAAGTATGAATGGTGAGAAGAATTTTGAAAATTTTTAATTGACCTCAATTCTCACACCCTTGGGATCGAGTTGGCCCCAGCCTAATCTTGGGGGCGTGACAAGAACCATTGCCGCTGTAGCTTTTCGCCCAGTCTCCCTAAGCTCCGTGTCACTGGATCCATGCGAATATAGGTTCTCATAGACTACCGATTCACTCCAGAAATCGAGAGGAAGACCTGGGAGGCGGATCCATAGCGGTGCTGCCCCCAGGAACGCACGATGTGGGTCGAAGTTAGGGACCCAAGTGGTAACCGCTAGAGGAGAATCAGCGACAGTCCAAGGCGAACCCTCCTGAGCCCGGCAAAGGTCCTTTCTGCTGCGAATTTAAACAGAAAGAACCCTCTCGGAAGTTCCAGGACCTCAAGACCTCCTTGCATATTAAAGTAAACGTCGAAGCTAGATGATATCAGAGCATGCAAAGCACATGGATCAATATTCAGCTTCTGTGTATGACTTGGAGACACTATCCTGTTTCTTGCATTTCTAGGAAATAAGGAAATTTCCTAGAAAGACACACCAACCAGTTCTTGATTAACAAGTGTTAGGGGATCTTACCAAATCGGCGTCAGCATAGGCAACAAGCTGTAACGAAGAGTCCTTTGAAAAGAGAAGGCCACGTCTAGAAGTTCCAAAATGGATCTTGAGAGTCTTGACATGACTTATAAGATTCACATGAATCCTACGATTTGTATCTAGTCTAATATTAGCAACTTCAGTCAAAAACCAATTTTCTTCTATTTCTTTTTTATTTTTTCTTTATTTAATTTATTTTTTTACTCTTATGCCTTTCAAAGAAGGCATTTTATTTGCTCTTTCACTAATACCCACACATATAACTTCATAGAGAAATTTGGGAGAGAAAAGATGGGTTTTGTGCTTTTTGAAGGCCTTAACCCAGCAGGAAAGAAAATCAGAATAAGTGCCTGATCATGATCAGATCGAAGAAGATATTTTGTACATGATTCTGTACAGCATTTGCAAAAGGTTTGGTTTCCATAGAGACTGCAATTTTCATTGGAAAATCCATATGTAAAGTTTTCTTTTCATTAATTTAACACTTTTAAATTTTGATGGATACTCATATTGGACTATATTACCAAGTTCTCAATCCTCATAATTTGGTGACTTTTGGTAACTTTTTGGTATCTTTGACATATTTACATAAGTTAATTTGGTGACCTTTTCGTATCTTGAACGTATTTACATACGTCAATTGGCTTCTGTATATCATACTATTTATTATCCTGTTATGTGTCATTATATTGATGATATGGATGAATTGAATCATCTATTATTCCTTTCATATTTTTAAACATTTTATCTATTTATCCTCTAATATTTTTAAAAACTTTTCTACATCCTAGAAGTGTGAAAAAAAAAACATTTTACGATTTTTTAATAAGATTCATGGTACAATTGGACTCAAATATTCAAACCTAACAACAAATTGTGATGTTATTCAATCCATTAAAACCTTGGCAGTGCTCATGTAGGCAATGATTCTATGTCGTGGCTCATGATGCCTCAAACGGTCAGACCCATGAACAGTATCCCATGACCCAGAACATGGTCTAGATCACCGGATAATGGAGCCTGCTGAATAGAACATGTATAACCAGATGATGCATTTTGTATTTCTTGTGCGGCTTTCTTATTATCTTATAGCTGTATATGGTCTGCTTTGATATTGTTTAGTAGTGCATAGGCCTCTCTGCAATTAGTGCTGGATGGTATAAACATGTTAAATGGTGCAGCCGCAGTGATCAAAAGAGTAGTGATGTATCAGGAATACATGAAGCATATCCCTATCCCTACTAATCGCGGGTCTGTGATCCCATTCACAACATGGCAGGGGTTAGCCAAATCATTAAAGAAATTATATGGACAGCCGTTACACTACCTCACCAACATCACGCTCACAGTGGGATGGGATGAGGATTGGGACAGATGATGAACACCTACCCTTGGATACCATCATTCATCCATGTTAAAGCTGAAGCTACCATCTGGCTGATGGAAGAAGTCCAAAGACTGACCTCATCTCATCATCATCTAGTTGAACTTTGGGCCTCTGATCCCATGCATCACGCATTCGTTGATCCTGTAATAAAGTAGAAATGAGGAATGACCCACGTAAACGTCCTACGTTTGTATCGAAATTTGTTTTTATTGTGGTCTGTAGCATCTTTATCATGTTAAAGTTGACAGGTCTAAACAGTTTTGGCTTTGGATGCTGGAAAATCTAAAGGCGAAATTGGCTACCAGATGTATCATGTAGACAATTCCTGGATGAATTTATGCACATGATTGCTTGACCAACAAGGGGCCACTCACAATAGTCCGAGCAACTCACCCTTAACTGTCCAGGTTGACACAAAACTCAACTGAAGGTTACCGAGTCGATTGAGTCTGACCTGATTTCCACTTCAGGAGGGCGGGTTAAGAGTTTCAGGACTGAATAAGATATGTATGAGATCCATGAAAGCTTCCATTTTGGGCCTGTCGGAAGTTATGCTTAGGTCCAAGAATGGGCAGCCTCCACAAATCAGTTGCACCTAGGCATGGATGCTCCTGGGCTCGGCCAGACTGAGCGGCAGCAGAGGTTCACCCACATTGGACTGGATTTGGGTTCTTGTTTTGGGCCCTTAGACTGTACCTGGGCCAAGGTGTCTAGCCCGATTATGAAATGCTTATAGGGATAATGTAGTGCAACAAATCTAACAGATACTGATGTTTGTGCTTTGGAAAATGGGCTGGGTCTCAGGCTAAATTTTAGGCCCAAGTATTGGATTTGGGCTACAACACTACACTTGAGAGCTAAATGGGCAGGGCTTGCACTGGCTTAGTTCCTATCCAACCTGGTCCGGGAGTATCCTTAGACCTAGGAGTGGGCAACCCACCTGAACTTGACCCAATAATTCAAGATCCCTTCTGATTTTTGGGCTGGGCTCAATGCAAATGGCTCAGACTTGGGGCAGGGCCATGGTTGATCCAGACTAGGATTTGTCTTTATAGATTTGGATCTAGATCTGACAACAGTACCTATGTGTTGTATCTAAATGAGGTATCAACTTAAAAAAGAAAAAGAAAAACCATATCAAGTTCTAGATTCGGATCCAAAATGAGATGTGGAGTGCATTAATATGATCGGATATAAGTTTTGTAAATGTACATATGAGGCT
Source organism: Litsea cubeba (assembly GCA_012931725.1). Taxonomy (NCBI): domain Eukaryota; kingdom Viridiplantae; phylum Streptophyta; class Magnoliopsida; order Laurales; family Lauraceae; genus Litsea; species Litsea cubeba. The sequence continues at coordinate 21,941 of WHSA01001360.1, forward strand.
ATTAAACGGTACTATGATTAAAGTTGTGAAGACTCAACTATGAATTTAACTCAAGCTATTGTAGGCCCTTAAAACCTATATATTTTTAATTAGTGAATATAATCATCTTGAATCTGGATCCTTAGGTTGAAATATGTCCGATTCTCAGATCTGAATGTTTAAGATCCAAATCCAAATTTTTGCCGAATCCAAAACTAGGTTCCATGCCCACATTTATTTGGAGACATTAGATACTTAGGATGATCGGTTACTCAATTGCCACCCTAAGTTCAGGTGGCAATGGCATATCCGTCTCAATTTATAAAGGGTCATTTTGAAAACGGTGTCTAATTTCATACAAAGGTCCAATGAATCATTTTTTTGTGGAGAAAAAAAAACTCTCTTATGTCTCCTCTAAAATAGGCCCTTGTTAACCTACTATATCTTCTACTTGTTGGAATTTGAGATGACTTGAGAAGTCTTTTGAAGAATTGAAGAAATTAATATCTCAAGCATTGTTTTGAGTTGGAATTCTTATCAACACATTGTCACAAGCTTGATGTTAATAGGTTGGTGTTGATAGAGCTTAAAAGAGAAATCAGAGTTGAAACAGTTCAGGAATTCTGAATTCCTGAAACAGAGTGGTCGGTCGACCGGACACGCCATGCGGTCGACCGAGCAAAGAGAAACCTGCAGAAAAAGATTCAGACTGCTCCCAGTTATTTTCGTGACACAGTGTGTCGTCGGTCGACCGGGACCCCAGGATGTCGACCGAGCACGATAGTTGTCTGTTTCCAGACTGTGTATGATGTCGACCGAAGACAGCAGGATGTCGACCGAGCACGGGAACCAGAGTTGCGCAGAAACAGAAGTCTTGCACGAAAATTCAGCATTCTTATCTATTTCGTTTGGGCCTCTTTCTAAACGAATTGTAGCCTATTTTGAACACACTTAAGGGTTACTATAACCTATATAAAGGCATGTTTGGTTCATTTTTAAGAAGACACCAAGAGAGAAAGAAGAGAAGAGAAAAGAGAGAGAGTTTTGGAGAGAAGAGAGTGCTGTTGCTGTGTGCAGTATTGTTACAAGTTTCTACAGCAAGTGTGGACGAGGATGTGCTCTTGAAGATGGTGTTTCGTTCATAAGATAAGTGTCTCTCTGTTTATGCTTTAATTTTCAATTTGTAAGGGATTGAGAGAGAGAGATTGTAGAGGGGAAAGGTTATAGAAAAAGGTTTCTATTCTTATTCTGTAGAACATCAAGTTGGTGCTTGGTGTCTGGGGTTTGGTGATCCTATCTGTTGGTGCAGATAAATTGTAAAGGGAGTCGGTGCTTCCTAGATAGTTGGTGCTATCTGAAACTCAAGGGAGTCGGTGCTTCCTAGATAGTTGGTGCTATCTGAAACTCAAGGGAGTAGGTGCTTCCTAGATAGTTGGTGCTATCTGAAACTAAGGGTTGGTGCTCTTTGTCGTTGGTGCGACTAAATAGATTCAGATCTGTTCCGGATTGGTGTTCGGACAGTCTTTGAACCGTGGACGTAGCCTTTCGGTGAACCACGTTAAATCTGGTGTCCTTGTGTGATTTGATTTGCTTTTGTTGTTAAATTGGACCTGTTTTTAAAGAATCACTGATTCACCCCCCCCCTCTCAGTGATCGCGATATCTAACAATTGGTATCAGAGCGTAAGGTTCCCTTGAAAAGCTTAACACGCTAAGGGTGATCTCTTGTCAAATCACATGGCAACCAATACAGGGAATAAGAAAACACCTTTGTTTGATGGTTCTAATTACTCCTTCTGGAAGATCAGAATGCAGGCTTTCATTAAGTCACTTGGCTATGATGTCTGGGAGACTGTCAGAGTCGGTTACAATATTGCCATTGTACCCAATGATGCTGCAACGAAGAAGTTAGCAGACAACGACTCTAAGGCGCATAATGCACTCTTTAGTGGCCTTGTGGACAGCGAGCTGGTCAAAGTAATTGCATGCAAAACAGCCAAGGAAATATGGGACAAGTTGAAAAGCATTCATGAAGGAGATGAGAAGATCAAAGAAGCAAAATTGCAAACCCATCGCTCTCAATTTGAATCTCTTCGCATGGAGGAAAGCGAGAATGTTGACTCATATTTGCAACGAGTGAATGAAGTCACGAATGACATTCGTGGACTAGGGGAGGAGATTAAAGAACCAGTCATCGTCAAAAAGGTTCTAAGATCTCTTCTTCCCCGGTTTGATTCAAAAGTCTCAGCCATAGAAGAAGCTAAGGATCTGAATGAATTTTCCATGGATGAGTTGCATGGTTCACTCACTGCCTATGAGATGCGCATAGGTAAGACGTCTTCATCTGATAGAGAAGCGGCCTTCAAAGTTCAGAAAAAGGGAAAAGAGACAGCTGGTCATGATTCTGATACTGATGATGATGAGCTTGAGGCTCAATTTGTTAGAAAGCTGAAGAAAGGAAGCAATGGAAAGTACAAAGGGAAGCTACCCTTTAAATGCTTCAATTGTGGCGGTGTTGGTCACTTTGCTGCGAAGTGTCCGCTGAAAGAAAATAATGATGATGACTCTTATGTTGATAAGAGTAAGTGGAAGAAAAATTTCAGAAAGAGGGGCAAAGCAAAAAGCTTCATCAGTCAATATAACGACAGCACTTCTGAAACTTCAGACGATGATGAATCAGCCGAGGCAACTGAAGCTCTCTTCATGGTTACCGTTGAAGAAGAAGAGGAGCAAGAGCCGGAAGAAGAAGAGGAGGCTGAGGTCAATCTCGAAGAAGAACTCATTGCCGCACTTGAGGAGCTAAGCATGGAACGAAAAACAAGTAAGAAAAATCTGAAACTTCTTCATGAATCTGAAAGTTCAATTATTGCTTTGAAAACTCAAGCTGAAGAATATAAAAGAATGGTGGAAGTCCTTCAAAATCAAATAAGTATAAAAAAGGAAGAGGCTATGAAACTTGAAACTGAAATCGCCAGAGCAAAGGCTGAAAACTTGGAAAATAGCCGAAAACTCAAAGCACTCCAAGCGATTGAAAGGACAATGAAACTCAATGAAATTCTGAAAGTTCAAAAGCCCTTCCACAATAAATTTGGTATTGGATTTGAAACCGGAGAGTCCTCTAAAGCTGCACCTTCTTTGTTTATGAAACAAAGTGCCATACCTCTCAAGGCTACAAAGCATCAAATTCAGCCTAGTATTGAGATGGTCAATAAGAAAAGGTTTGTGGAGTTTAACCAGCCACCTAAGAAAGGAAGAATGTTCAGATTCTATGGTTATTGCTATCATTGTAATAGATATGGACATAAAAGAGCTGATTGCAAATTCTATGTTAGAAACAGCCCATTTGTGACTAGGAACCCTTTTTCAATCCTAAACAGCCACAGAATTGAGTGCTATATGTGTCATAATTATGGACACTTGGCTAGGGATTGTAGGTTGCCTATAGCTAACCAATTTAAGGTTGAAAAGAAACCCAAGTTAGTTAAGGCATGGAGGGCAAAGAAAAGGAAAGCTAATTCCAAAGAATCTCTCATTGTGCAAACGGCATTCAATGCACAAAAGAAGACAGCACCATGGGTCCTTGATAGTGGTTGTTCAAGCCATATGACAGGTGGTAAGGAAAAATTCGTCAAATTACAGCACTATGAAGGCGGATCAGTGAAGTTTGGTAACAATGATGGTGCCAAAATCTGCGGAAAAGGTGTTGTTCAGCTAAAGGCAAACAAGATCAGATCAGACGAGGTCTTATATGTGTCTGGACTAAGACACAACTTGCTTAGTGTGAGCCAGATCTGTGACAAAGGCCACAAAGTTATCTTCACTAAGAATGGTTTTGCTATCAAGAAGTGTAGCAACGGCAAAACAGTGGCTACTGGATCTAGGACTGCTGGAAATCTCTATACATTGTCAGATGGAGCTGAAAAGACTTGCTTGATGAGTCGGACAGAGGAAAGTTGGTTGTGGCACAAACGCCTTGGGCATCTAAACTTTGATAACATGTCAAAGATTTGCAATTCAAAGGCTGTCAGAGGTATGTCTACAGTTGAAAAGCCTTCCAACCCCATTTGCGATTCTTGTCAAAAGGGAAAGCAAACGAGGGTAATGTTCAAGTCAAAGGAGCATCATTCAAAGAAACCTCTTGAGCTAGTGCACACTGATCTCTGTGGACCGATGCGAACTCAAAGCACCAATGGAGATAAGTATTTTATGTTATGCATTGATGATTATACTCGTATGACATGGGTATTGTTTCTTAAGCATAAACATCAAGCACTTGATCGTTTTAAAGTGTTTAAAGCACAGGTTGAAAATATGCTTGGAAAACGTATCAAGATTTTAATGTCTGATCGAGGCGGTGAATTCACATCTGAAGAGTTCACTAACTATTGTGAGCACCATGGCATTCAAAGACAGTATTCAGCCCCTAGAACTCCACAGCAAAATGGAGTTGTGGAACGGAAAAATCGCACCGTTCAAGAGATGGCTCGTACAATGCTAACTGAGAGCAAGCTAGCTGACAAATACTGGAAGGAGGCAATCCATACGGCTGTATACATTCAGAATCGATGCTTAATCAGGCCACATGAAGTCAAAACTCCTTATGAGCTATGGTTTGGGCGAAAAGCAACAGTCAAGCACTTCAGAGTCTTCGGTAGCAAGTGTTACATCAAGCGTCTTGAACAAAATCCGGGCAAATTTGATGAAAGAGCTGATGAAGGTATATTTCTGGGTTATTCCTCATCTAGTAAGGCTTACAGATGTCTTAACAAAAGAACCAGAAAAATCATAGAAAGTGCTGATGTTAGAATTGATGAAAACTATGAATCAAAGAATGGAACTCATTATGACAGTCCAGTTTATGAGGACTCGAGTGAGATTGATGATGAAGTAGCTAAACCTAATGATTCTGAGAAATCAAAGGATGACTCAGAGGATGCTACATCTAGAAAGAAAAGCACTTGGGTAGAGCAACACCCTAAGGATCAAATCATTGGAGATCCTGAGGCCGGTGTTAAAACAAGACAAAGTGTAGTTAGCAATTACTCACTTGTGTCCACCATTGAACCCAAGACTGTGGCTGAAGCCAGTCTCGATGAAAGTTGGTTGAAAGCTATGCATGAGGAGTTGGAGCAAATTGAGAAGAACTCCACATGGGAACTAGTTTCTAGACCTACCGATAAGAATGTTATTGGTACTAAATGGGTCTTTCGGAATAAGCTGAATGAAAATGGTCAGGTCATACGAAACAAAGCAAGGTTGGTTTGTAAAGGCTATGCTCAAGTTGAAGGCATAGATTTTGAAGAGACCTTTGCACCGGTGGCTCGTCTGGAAGCCATTCGTATGTTTCTTGCATTGGCTGCATACAAAACCTTCAAGGTATTTCAGATGGATGTAAAGTCAGCCTTCTTGAATGGATTACTTGAAGAAGAGGTCTACATTGAGCAACCTGATGGTTTTCTTATTAGCAAAAATTCAGACCTAGTGTGCAAGTTGAAAAAGGCTCTTTATGGGTTAAAACAAGCGCCAAGGGCGTGGTATGCAAGGCTGGACCTATATCTCCGCAAGATCGGTTTTGGAAAAGGACTGGTTGATAGCAATCTTTATGTCAAAACAGAGTTGAGCAAACAGCTGGTTGTCATTGTTTATGTCGATGACATAATCTTTGGTGGCAATGATGAAGAAATGTGCAGGAATTTCGCTGAAGAGATGAAGAAAGAATTTGAGATGTCAATGCTTGGAGAACTAAAGTTCTTCCTTGGTTTACAAGTTCAGCAGCTGAAACATGGTATCTTCATATCACAGATGAAATACATCAAGGAAATGCTGAAGCGATTTAACATGGAAGACAGCAAGCCAGTGAGCACACCAATGACAACGAACACAAAGCTAAGCAAAGATGATAAGGGTTCGTCCGTTGATCACACCACTTATCGTTCTATGATAGGAAGCTTGCTTTATTTGACTGCTACAAGACCGGATCTTCTGCAAGCAGTATGTATGGTGGCTCGATTTCAAGCATCACCAACTGAGACGCACCTCACAGCAGTAAAAAGGATATTTCGATATCTGAAAGGTACCATGGAGCTTGGCATTTGGTATCCTAAAGGCAAATCCTTCACTCTTGTTGCATACTCTGACGCCGATTGGGCTGGATGTATAGATGATCGCAAGAGTACAAGCGGTGGTGCATTCTATCTCGATGAAAGGTTGGTAGCATGGCATAGTAAGAAACAAGATTCAGTATCCCTTTCTACAGCGGAAGCGGAATATATTACAGCGGCAACTTGTTGTACGCAAGTGTTATGGATGCGGCAAATGCTCTCTGATCTAGGAGTTCCAACAACGGATCCTACGCCGATCCTCTGTGACAACACAAGTGCAATTCACATCTCCCAGAATCCTGTTCAACATTCTAGAACGAAGCATGTAGCAATTCGCTATCACTTTCTCAAGGAAAAGGTTGCAGATGGTGAGGTAAAGTTGGAATATGTCCCAACTACTGAGCAAGTTGCTGATATCTTCACAAAACCTCTGCCAAAAGAAGTCTTCGAGTATCTCCGAAAAAAATTAGGAGTTACTCACTCTCCTAATCCTTAGGAGTTGTGCTTGAAAGGGGGAGCAAAGTATTCCTTGAATATCCTATTCGCTCCTTCGTTGGTCCCTTTGGACTTGTTGTCAAAGGGGGAGAAAGACTTAAGCTAGGAGAAAGCTATGCTTAGAAGAAGTTATGCAATGATAACTTTGGGGAGATTGGTATCAAGAGTGTTAGAAGATCTTGATTTTTTTTTAAGACAGGGGGAGACTATGGTTCTGAAGAAGCTTCATGAAGATCAAAGTGTTGAAGTTCCAAAAGTGTTGCCAACAATTCCAAAGGGGGAGATTGTTGGAATTTGAGATGACTTGAGAAGTCTTTTGAAGAATTGAAGAAATTAATATCTCAAGCATTGTTTTGAGTTGGAATTCTTGTCAACACATTGTCACAAGCATGATGTTAATAGGTTGGTGTTGATAGAGCTTAAAAGAGAAATCAGAGTTGAAACAGTTCAGGAATTCTGAATTCCTGAAACAGAGTGGTCGGTCGACCGGACACGCCATGCGGTCGACCGAGCAAAGAGAAACCTGCAGAAAAAGTTTCAGACAGCTCCCAGTTATTTTCGTGACACAGTGTGTCGTCGGTCGACCGGGACCCCAGGATGTCGACCGAGCACGACAGTTGTCTGTTTCCAGACTGTGTATGATGTCGACCGAAGACAGCAGGATGTCGACCGAGCACGGGAACCAGAGTTGCGCAGAGAACAGAAGTCTTGCACGAAAATTCAGCATTCTTATCTATTTCGTTTGGGACTCTTTCTAAACGAATTGTAGCCTATTTTGAACACACTTAAGGGTTACTATAACCTATATAAAGGCATGTTTGGTTCGTTTTTAAATAGACACCAAGAGAGAAAGAAGAGAAGAGAAAAGAGAGAGAGTTTTGGAGAGAAGAGAGTGCTGTTGCTGTGTGCAGTATTGTTACAAGTTTCTACAGCAAGTGTGGACGAGGATGTGCTCTTGAAGATGGTGTTTCGTCCATAAGATAAGTGTCTCTCTGTTTATGCTTTAATTTTCAATTTGTAAGGGATTGAGAGAGAGAGATTGTAGAGGGGAAAGGTTATAGAAAAAGGTTTCTATTCTTATTCTGTAGAACATCAAGTTGGTGCTTGGTGTCTGGGGTTTGGTGATCCTATCTATTGGTGCAGATAAATTGTAAAGGGAGTCGGTGCTTCCTAGATAGTTGGTGCTATCTGAAACTCAAGGGAGTCGGTGCTTCCTAGATAGTTGGTGCTATCTGAAACTCAAGGGAGTAGGTGCTTCCTAGATAGTTGGTGCTATCTGAAACTAAGGGTTGGTGCTCTTTGTCGTTGGTGCGACTAAATAGATTCAGATCTGTTCCGGATTGGTGTTCGGACAGTCTTTGAACCGTGGACGTAGCCTTTCGGTGAACCACGTTAAATCTGGTGTCCTTGTGTGATTTGATTTGCTTTTGTTGTTAAATTGGACCTGTTTTTAAAGAATCACTGATTCACCCCCCCCTCTCAGTGATCGCGATATCTAACACTACTCTTATAAAGGAGAGAAAGATGATGTGCTTTTTACTTTTTTTTTCACTGCACACCTAGCCAATCAAATGTAAGATGTGGGCCCCACTTATTTTTTATTTTTTTCACTTACTTTTTTCACTACTTTTATTTCTATCTACTCTTATAAAAGAGAGAAAGACGATGTGCTTTTTTACTTTTTTTTCACTACACACCTAGCCAATCAAATGTAAGATGTGGGCCCCAGTACTTACTTTTTATACTTTTTTTTTTCACTTACTTTTTTCACTACTTTTATTTATTACTAAAACACAATTGCTAGCCAGAATTCTGCCCAATGAATGAACGGTCAAAACCCACCCTAACAGTGAAGATCTTAGCTAGCCTATGGCCATCACAAAATGATAAAATTAGTGGGCATTTTAATAGAAATATATATATATCCTCTACTATTATAAAGGGGATTTAACGGGAAAAACCCTCAAAAATAGGGTATTATTGCAATTGGCCCTAGTAAAGAATATCACACTGATTGGGCCCTAAATCTACGTTTCCCTTTTTTTTTTTGTCTTTTCGCGCAATAGACGATATCGACTATAACTGCGCAATTCTTAACCCCACCAACTCGCACTGTCTTTGTCTCCTTTTCCTCTTTTCCCTTTTCCCTTTTCCCTTTCATCATCATTGTCGTCTTCTATCTTCTCAATGGTGGTCCCAGACGGTGGTCCCAGGGTATTAATCACTCCAACTTTTCTCAACATTATCCTATAGGGTGATGCACATGGAGGTATGTTTCTGTTCGTCGTTGTATTTGTGCCCTAGGAATTTTTGTACCCTAAATTTGCAGTGGGATTTATTATGTTTTAATGGGTTTTGATCGTTTGGAAGGGAGCGACCTTGCAATCTCCTTCTAACTCTGTATTTTCATTAAAATGCAATCTCATTCACACTTTCTAGTTTGCCCATTTAGAAATGGCTGCACCGAAGTTGAGTGCTGCTATTTGTTCATTTTTTGTGGGGTTATATGGAATCATAGTACATTGGTTTTGAATCAAGATAACTTCTCAATGGAATTTACCTACTGGATTCCAAATAACAAAGTAGAAGTAGCCCACTCTTTGATTTGAGGATGAAAATTTTCACTTGTGAAGCATTGGATCCATGCTTTCTATATTCAGTGATTTTTTCCTTTTTAAAAATGTAACAAGTGCAGTTGTCTAACCTAAAGAAAGTAATAATTTGACACAATCACAGTCGATGGGAACCACACATCACTTCTCCAAAAACATATACTGGATATATGTTTTTCCTCCTCATTTACTTGAAATCCAACTGCATTATCAATCAAACAAATATTCATATGTATCCATGATGGGATAGAAATGCTTGGCATGTTATATAGAACTTCGTATTTCTCGAACCTCATTCTTTTTTCTGAAAAGTAATGACTTTTATTAATAAGAGCAAAGAACACAAAAAGGAGACATACAACCAAAATAACAAATATTATTAGCTATCTACTGACTCATTTGAGAACATTCTTCCCTGACTTCATGCATCCAAGCTTCCTGCAAAACAACATTATCATTACATAGATCAGCATTAGATTGGTGTTTTTGAAATTCAGGCTCTTGAAGAGAGTAGGGTGGGGTGGGGTGAGTTTGGTCAAGTTATCAGCTGCGTTTATGGCCTTCTTCTAATAAACTGTTTTTCCCAAGATTCTACTTTCTTGGCCACATTGATTGGAGTTGTAGCCGAGAGATTCATCTTATTAGAGATAAAGTATCGAGACTCATCTCCAGGGGCCCCAGATAGTTTGGATTAAAAATCTGGTCTGGTGGCAGCACACATAGTTGACATAATGCAATTGTTATGAAACGAAAATCCCTCTGGAAATGCTTGCAAGATGGCATTAACTAGCCCATTTTTGAACTTCTTGTCAGATGAGAATAGCTTGCCAGACATCACACTTTAACATACCTAGAGATGGAAAAAGACATCAGAAAAATGTTTTATGCCTAACCAACCTAGTATGTCTCACCAAACAAATGAGGTGTGGATCGCTTATACAGAAACTACGCAAACCAGTAGTACCAAACACTTCCAAATTTTATGAATAACTTGATGGACATCTGATTTGATTGCTTCAGATTTATATATCTATTATGATATAAATGTTTTAAGTTTAGTTTTAATTGGAGCCATATGTTTAAATGGAATTAAATTCGTCAAAATCATATAGTCAAATGGGTTATAATGAAACAATTTTAAACAGGTAAGGGGTGAGGGTTATAAGGTGTGGATATGCCATCAAAAGGAAGATCATGTGATAGTCAGTTGTGGATCTTCATCTTTATTATCCAATTTTAGATACTATCATATAAATGAATTTTTCTGAATAGACTTCGAATCAAATTAACTTTTACTGATTGACTAATTTTCAAAGATATGCTATCTTATAAAGAGGGTGAGACTAGTGTGTTTTTCCTATTCATTTCTCAACATTAGACTAGTCCAAGACATGACATTTGTTTAATCAATGTGATTAGACTAGCAATTAGAGAGATCCAAACAACTCTGAATATGCTACGGATTTTGTAGATTTTTGACTTGATATTTTCCTAATAGTTCCAATCTGAATGGGGGTCTCCGAATAGACATTGAATATCAGCATTCAACAAGTGATTAGACATGCCATTTTGTACGTGATTTGGTGAGTAATTAGAGAGATATTATAATACCCTAGAGTAGTCTATAAAATGACTTTTTGTCACCTAAAAATTCCATGAGAGGTTGGCATGTAACTGAGCAATTAGACGTTCAGACCGCAGTCATTACCCATGTCATGGGAAATCTTGCGTAGGAAATCTTGTGAATGTAAAAGATGTTAGTTGTGCCTTGTTAACTAACAGTACCTTGCTCGCTTTCCTATTATAAGTAACAGTACCATACATATTCACGGAGAATCTCGGTGTGTCATAGGTAACTTGAGCAAACCAAGGAAGGCTTAGCCCCATCTCTCTGGGGGGCTGTTTGCCTACTTGGCATTGAATTAGTTAAAATTCATTATATTCCTAAAGTTTAATTTTCAAGTATAAAAGAAGGAAGTTGTTTAAAGGCATCTTACAAAACTTGATCTCCAATCCTTCAATGTTGACCACATGAGAGATAGGGATGTCTTAAAAACTTAATAAATTCAATACCAACTAAACAAACTGGCAGCAAACTATGATACAATTAAGGATAGGCTTGTTTCGGTTTTGGCTGAGACTTTGGCCAATTTTTGTGATATGAGACTTAGCTACACTCCGGCTCAGGCCATTGGTAACTCCTCCTTACATATCTATACTATTCTATTGTACACGTTTATATTTGTGTGAATTCTTGGATTACATGTTCCATTTGTAATAAATCTTTTGGGGCCTTCTAGACAGATAAGTGTAAAAAGTTCATTCCATTTTTTTAATAAAAGTAGCGGATAATTTATGAGGGAGTATGTTTGTAATCACCAACTTAGCTCAGGGCTTAGATTATGAATTTAGAATCGGGCTTGGACTTGGTAATCCAAGCTATAACTAAGCAGGGGCTTATCTATATTCATTTCTGGCTGAGCTTTATTACTTATTAGGAAATTATTTTGCCACTACTACATAAGTTGCTGCCCTATGATGCATGGCCCATACTCCGAATAGTCAAAATTAATTTGATTGTCCACTGTCCATATTAATTGGCCAATTATCACATTTGGTATTTTGCAGGTTCATGAAGAAAAAAGTGCCGATGGGTCCAATGTACTCCTCTTCCAGCAAACAAATCATATTTCGGAGGGAATTCGTCAAGGAGAGGTATATCGTAAATACAAATATGGTCTCTACTTATAACTTCAATATCTTTTAATTTTTTTTAGGGTTGTATTGTCCATGGAATCTGTTCAATGGTTATTGTTCTTACCAGGAATTCGGACGCATGAGGTGTATCCCAACAAACCCCGATAAACATGTATGGGTGCTTACAGAAAATCAAAAGCGATACATACGGCAAACGGGTCTACACCACTTGGCAGGCATGGATCGTATGGTCATAGACCATGCCTTGATAACAACTTTGATTGAGAGGTGGCGTCCAAAAACGAATTCATTCCATTTGCCAACCGGTGAAGCAACTATAACACTTGAAGATGTTGCTTATATCTATGGCTTACCAGTCGATGGCCCGATCGTAACTGGACGGACTTTTTAAGGTAGATATGTAGAGCCAGTTTGTCAAGAGTTGCTTGGGATCACGCCACAGAAGAAGCAAGACTATGTTGGCATAACGATAAAATTTAAGTGGCTTGAGGACAACTTTAGCCCTGCTGCCTTGGAGGATGAGGATAGGAAGAAACACAAAGATGATGAGATTAGAGCCACCCAGGCATATCTTTTTTTTTTTGGTGTCCGGTCAAATATTCACACAGACTTCCGGTGCGAGGGGGCCTGCTTATCTGCTTGAATTGTTTAGAGAATTCAAGCCTTATGCATGGGCCCCCGCATGTCTTGCAAACCCTTATAGAATGTTGGCAAAGGCAACTTGGTGGGGCGAGGAGAAGAAAGAGGATGCAGGAAAGAAGAAAGAGGATGAAGGTAAGAAGAAAGGTTTGCAGGAGGGGGACAGTAAGTCCTGCAGAACACCAATGGAGCCTTTGTAGCTTATACATGTGATTAATTTTCAAACTTACATTGCAAAAGGTTGCATAATTTAAAACCTAACTAATGCCTATGTCTTAATGTTTTCCATTGCAGATATGGGCTTATTCTCGAATGATTATTGGACGGTGTCCTCTGCCAGATCGAGCTTGGAAGAAAGAAATAAAATTTCCACTTTTCAAGACATGGCATAGGAGGCTTGGCGAACACCCATACACAGCATCGGTCAGTGAAGTAAGACACCAACTAAACACCTTGCCGGCCGATGGGGTAAATATATTAGTGTTTTCAAACATAATTGTACATAATTATTACTTTCTTTCCTCATTACATTTGCCTAATGTCTTCTTTTTAAATGGTATGCAGTTCACTTGGCAGCCGTACAATAACTACAGCAAGAAATTCCGATTGAGCGTGCCCAAAGGGGATCGGGATCTTTTTTCTTCATCGACCGTGCTCGTGTGGTACTAGATTTTTGAGCGGCATAACACGTGGCGAGTCATGAAGCAATTTGGCCTCAAGTAACTAGTCCCCCCCCCCTTCGATTTGCCATACGTGAGAAGAGAATGTATAGAGAGGATTGTAATTGACTACAGCTTGCATATGGATGAAGAGATAGCAGCATTGTGGGCTGCAAGAAGGCAACTCGGATTACGCGGAGAGGAGTGCACTCAGTCTATACATTCAGAAGATTACTTCGTCTGGTATGTTGCCAACACACTCTAACACATAGGAAGGGTTGGGCAAAGTGATGTTAATGAGGCTGAAGTACATGCACAGCATACCTACGCGTGTGTCCCACAAAAATGTGTAAGTATTGAATGTAAAGGAATTGATGTTTTCCTTTTATATGGTAGTAATATTGCTTCTTTTTACATGACATAAATTCCTATACATGAATCCAGGTTAAACAACTTGTTGCACGTTTAGAGCAGTCATGTGATCGGTCCGACAGGAGGAAGAAGGGCTTATCAAGTCTGGCGGACTCGATCCGGAAAAAACTTAAGACGTTCAAGGCAGCATTCGGGATGAAATTCAAAAACTTCAACATGGAAGATGGCAACAGCTCAGTGTCCGATGAGGATGTAGAGAAGGTAATCTGCCGATAACTTTTCTAGATTTTATTGAAATGCAATCTGACTCTGTCTGTACTGTTTACTTTCAGACAAAAACTGAAACCCCTCATAATGGTTCATCTCAAAAGGTTTCCCCTCAGACGGCTCCTAATACTGATGCTCGTCCATCTTGCACTGTTCCCGATCAGAATGTTCAAGAGACCGATGCTGGTCCATTCCAAACTGATCCCCCTCATATGGCTGGCGATACACCTACATCTCCCTCCTACAATATTCCCTCTCATGCAAGATTCAAGAAACCAGCTCTTAAAAGTCCAAAAGCGAAAACTTACATGAGAAAGGGAAAAAAACGTCGTGACAACGTTCAAAGCGAGGGTCATCCATCATACGTACCACCATTTGAAGAGGTGCTCGACACACTGCCACTAGCCAGGGTACTGTTTGACACTCCGGTGTTAGTTCATAGTGATTCCACAATAGTTGCTGCCGCCTCGATGGCTAGTGTAATGTTGTTGATTTGGAGAAACAAGCGCCTGCCCCGTATGCGTAAAGTCCCCGTAAAGTTCTCCGAGTACTCTCATTCTATGGTGCATTCGGGTTACGTATTAAATGAACAGGAACAATTTCTGGTGCAGTGTTTCAAAGAATATTATAGTGCAAAGTAAGTATGTAAGTTTATTTTACTGTGTTTCAAACTGTACCCAATACTCATGTCCTACCCATGCCAAAGCTACTTATTAATAAAATATCTATCATGTAGGGAGTCTGAACTAGCCAGCATTTGTACCATGGTCTCCAGTTGCGATTTAAAGAATACACTTGACGAGGGAACTTGGCTGGACACTAATCTTATGTACTATTACTTTGAGATCCTAAGAACAGGGTGTCCAACCGTTTTCATCGCGGACCCCAGTATATCTGTAAGTCTAGGCTGAAGTGTCCTTCACATTGGATTTTAATAACACCTCGATTATGCATTGTCCTTTATATTGAAAATATTCATTGATTTGGTGGTAAAACTCAATGCAGAGTTGGTGGCAGGAGGGTTCTGCTACCAGTGCTGAAGCTACATTCGGCAAGCAAGGCCATGTTGACACCAAAAATGTCACTTTGCCTCTTCAAGATCCAAAGAGCTACATGAAGTCGCAACCTGCCATAAATAGGCAATGCTACTTCCAAAAAATCAAATATTGTCAGAATCAAACAAAAACTGTAAGATCCTTCAAGACAGCCAAAAGAGGAGTACACAAGAAGTTTCGGGCCATTTCAAAATCATTTGGCCTAACTTCGCTTCTCCGGCAGCTGAAAAGGAGCTCCCGGCGGCAAAAGCATCGGAGACACCAAATCTTCGATCAGAGCCGATGGATGGTCTCAAAATACATCCTAAAGGCTCCACGTCAAGTTCCGAGTCAAACCGACAACGTTTGACCCTACATCAACCCTCGAACAGTTAAATCAACCCTCTCGGCGGCAAGAACCACCGAGGCCATCACTCATCAGATAGAGCACATGGACGGCTTCAAAATGCTTACAAAGGGTTAGACGTCAAATTTCAGGTCATTTCGACAACATTTGACCCGACTTTGACGCTCGAAAGTCAAATCAGACCTCTCGGCGGCGAGCACCCCGAGACCATGGTTTCCAAGACAGAGCCTATGGATCATCTTAAAATGACTCCAATAGGTTCTCTGTCAAATCTCAAGTCAATCAGACATCGGTTGACCGCACATCAAGCCGCAACATCTTCATCGCGATAAAAGCAAGTCTACTAGTGATAGGACCCCAAGCGGCTTCAAAACTCAAACAAAAGCCTATGGTTGGTCTTATTTATTGCTCAGGAGGCTTCACACCAAATTTCAGGTTATTTCGACATCGTTTGGCCCAGTTTCAGCTTCTGACGGAAAACCGGCAGCTCTGCGCGACAAAGTCTTCGGCTTTCTCAGAAAATTGGAAACTTTGCAAAATAAAATGAAATGATTCTCATCAGGTTTTATACAAGGAAATCAGGCCAATAAATGATCAAAAATTTCAAGGAAAAATACAGAAGAAAAAAGAATCGAAAAACAGCAAAAACGGACACAAAACGGGACAAAAGGGGGGAAACCCCCCCCCCCCCAGGGTCGGAGGGCCCCGGAAACCCCGTTTTTCGCCTTTTTTTATGATTCGAAGCGTCCGACCTCTGGTATTTTCCAAAATTCATACTTTTGAGACACCAAATCCTCTGACATCCATCAAAAATATGGGTCAATCATCAAGAGTATCAAAATCAACATTGATCGCCAACCGGTCAACCAAAAAAAGTGTGCTTTCTACCCGACCGATCGAGAAATCGACAGGACAGATGGCACCGATCCGCTGTTGGCAACCAACACCTGAAGTTACATGGTCATCCGATGTCGATCTACATGAGGATCCATCGATGATCATCGCCAGAAGAATCCCAAAAGACGAGGCACGGCCCGCGACTCTTCAACTGCTCGGCGACCACTTAATGTGATTAATTGACTAGCTTTATTACAGTCATTAATCCATTTCTTTGGACGGCCCAATCAGAAGCAAGCATCCGGGAGTTACAAGTCAAGAGATTCATGGCATTTAACCCATGAAACTCCTCCCATCATGGCGATTAAAGGCGATTAAATGCCCTCAATGTCCTCCGGCCAATCAGAAGCCAAGAAAAAGGAGTTACAAAATAAAGGAATTAAATCATATAACTCCTCCCATTATGCGGCTTAATGACAATAAAAGCCCATAAACCCTCCTAAATGGCTACCAAAAAGCTTATAAATAGGAGAGCACTCCAAGAAGAAAAAACACACAACAGACTGCAGAAAATCCGGAAACTCAGACAGGAAAAAGGCATCAGAAATCTAAGAGAAAAAAAGAGAGAAAACTCTGCAGAAGTTCTACACCGACCACTGCTACAAGGTGACAAAAGTCCCTTGGGGGGTACCCCACCCGCCCCCCCCCCAAGGTCCTTGCCTTCTCCTTCTACCTCCAATGGCTTAGACGTGGCTTTTCAGCCCGTCTACTTCGCTTTTTATTGGACATAGGACCTCCTCTTGGTCTCTGTCCTCTAAAAACCTGAAGTTATAGCCAAGCGAAGCGAATCAATAGCATCGTCTGTTCTCATCTGCATGGATGATGGCGAAGTCCACATATGGCTTGCGACCATCAATCTGAACGGGTCCCCCACAATCTCCTGAGAAGTTAGATCCTCATTTTCTTGCTTTTCATTGTAGTTTGTATTTTTTCAAAAGAGACAAAAATCACAACTCTTGTCTTTCATTATTGATAAGGATTGTAAATCGGCTATAAACGCCAAAATCGGCTATAAACGCCAAAAATCGGCTATAAACGCAAAAATCGGCTATAAATGCCAAAAATTCGCCTTTCACGGCAAATCAAGAAAATGTTTCTTTTCTTAAATATATGTGCAATGGAAAACTTGAAAGAAGTTGATTTCCTTTTTACTTGCGAAGGTTGATCTCCGGATCACCACTTGCAATTCCAAGTAAAATAGAAAATCTGGCACACCCACACAAAAGAAATGTTGATGCATGCCTCTGCCCCCCGGTTACGAAAGGGTCGGACCGAAACGGACTCCCACCTCCGCCGACCTGGGTAGAACCGAGCGGAAGCGCCGATCCATCAAGCTGGCACACCCGGTGGGACCTGTTCATTTGAGAACACGATGCTAGAAATGAAATATTTGCATATCATATCTATTGCTCTATGCTTATACTTCTTTTCTTGATTCCTTGGCTACTTTCTAATTGGTGGCCTATGTTGGATTCCGCATCTAAGAAAAATGAGATGAGATTTTTTGGAAATTTCTAATTCTTTAAATTTATTTCCACTACTTCTCTTTTCAACAAAAAAAACTCGGATTTTTGGATTCAAAATTGAGAAACCTTGATCATTTCCTATCGTTCATCATGCTTGCAGAAATGTTGAGCCTGTTCGACTAAGGTTTTGGGCCATCGTTTCTCTTCGATGAGTTCATTAAAGATCTAGAAAAAAAAAGAAAAAATTAGATTTCTCGGTTTGAATTCAAAATTGAGAAACCTTGATCCTTTCCTATCGTTCATCGTGCTTGCAGAAATGTTGAGCCTGTTCGACTAAGGTTTTGGGCCATCGTTTCTCTTCGATGAGTTCATTAAAGATCTAAAAAAAAATAAAAAATCAGAATTTTCATTTTGGATTCAAAATTGAGAAACCTTGATCCTTTCCTATCGTTCATCGTGCTTGCAGAAATGTTGAGCCTGTTCGACTAAGGTTTTGGGCCATCGTTTCTCTTCGATGAGTTCATTAAAGATCTAGAAAAAAAAAAGAAAAAATTAGATTTCTCGGTTTGAATTCAAAATTGAGAAACCTTGATCCTTTCCTATCGTTCATCGTGCTTGCAGAAATGTTGAGCCTGTTCGACTAAGGTTTTGGGCCATCGTTTCTCTTCGATGAGTTCATTAAAGATCTAGAAAAAAAAAGAAAAAATTAGATTTCTCGGTTTGAATTCAAAATTGAGAAACCTTGATCCTTTCCTATCGTTCATCGTGCTTGCAGAAATGTTGAGCCTGTTCGACTAAGGTTTTGGGCCATCGTTTCTCTTCGATGAGTTCATTAAAGATCCAAAAAAAAAAAAAATAGATTTCTCGGTTTGAATTCAAAATTGAGAAACCTTGATCCTTTCCTATCGTTCATCGTGCTTGCAGAAATGTTGAGCCTGTTCGACTAAGGTTTTGGGCCATCGTTTCTCTTCGATGAGTTCATTAAAGATCTAGAAAAAAAAATTAGATTTCTCGGTTTGAATTCAAAATTAAGAAACCTTGATCCTTTCCTATCGTTCATCGTGCTTGCAGAAATGTTGAGCCTGTTCGACTAAGGTTTTGGGCCATCGTTTCTCTTCGATGAGTTCATTAAAGATCTAAAAAAAACAAAAAATTAGATTTCTCAGTTTGAATTCAAAATTGAGAAACCTTGATCCTTTCCTATCGTTCATCGTACTTGCAGAAATGTTGAGCCTGTTCGACTAAGGTTTTGGGCCATCGTTTCTCTTCGATGAATTCATTAAAGATCTAAAAAAAAAACAAAAAATTAGATTTCTCAGTTTGAATTCAAAATTGAGAAACCTTGATCCTTTCCTATCGTTCATCTTGCTTGCAGAAATGTTGAGCCTGTTCAACTAAGGTTTTGGGCCATCGTTTCTGTTCGATGAGTTCATTAAAGTGATGGACCGCGCCCCGAATGCTCGGGTTCCTACCGAGGTCGGCGGACGTGGGAGTCCGTTTGGTTCCGACCCTTTCGTAACCGGGGGCCAAGGGGCGTGCATCAACATTTCTTTTTTTGTGGGTGTGCCAGATTTTCTACTTTTACTTGGAATTGCAAGTGGTGATCCGGAGATCAACCTTCGCAAGTAAAAAGGAAATCAACTTCTTTCAAGTTTTCCATTGCACATATATATTTAAGAAAAGAGACATTTTCTTGATTTGCCGTGAAAGGCGATTTTTTTGGCATTTATAGCCGATTTTGGCGTTTATAGCCGATTTTTTTGACGTTTATAGCCGATTTTGGCGTTTATAGCCGATTTACAATCCTTATCAATAATGAAAGACAAGAATTGTGATTTTTGTCTCTTTTGAAAAAATACAAACTACAATGAAAAGCAAGAAAAGGAGGATCTAACTTCTCAGGAGATTGTGGGGACCCGTTTAGATTGACGGTCGCAAGCCATATGTGGGCTTCGCCATCATCCATGCAGATGAGAACAGAGGATGCTATTGATTCGCTTGGCTTGGCTATAACCTCAGGTTTTTAGAGGACAAAGACCAAAAGAAGGTCCTATGTCCAATAAAAAGCCGAGTAGACGGGCTGAAGAGCCATATCTAAGCCATTGGAGGCAGGAGGAGAAGGCAAGGACCTTGGGGGGGGGGGGGGGGTACCCCCCAAGGGACTTTTGTCACCTTGTTGCGGTGGCCGGTGTAGAACTTCCGCAGAGTTTTCTCTCTTTTCCTTTCTCTTGATTTCTGTCTGTGTGTTTGTGCTTTTTTTCTCTGATGTTTCTGATCTTCTTTCTTCTTAGAGAGCTCTCCTATTTATAGGCTTTTAGGTAGCCATTTAGGAGGGTTTATGAGCCTTGATTGTCATAAAGCTACATAATGGGAGGAGTTACAAAATTGAATTGTTTATTTTGTAACTCCTTTTTCTTGGCTTCTGATTGGCCGGAGGAGATTGAGGGCATTTAATCGCCTTTAATCGCCATGATGGGAGGAGTTTCATGGGTTAAATGCCATGAATCTCTTGACTTGTAACTCCCGAATGCTTGCTTCTGATTGGGCCGTCCAAAGAAATGGATTAATGACTGTAATAAAGCTAGTCAATTAATCGCATTAAGTGGTCGCCGAGCAGCTGAAGAGTCGCGGGCCGTGCCACGTCTTTTGGGATTCTTCTGTCGATGATCATCGATGGATCTTCATGTAGATCGACATCAGATGATCATGTAATTTCAGGTGTTTGTTGCCAACAGCGGGTCGGTGCCATCTGTCCTGTCGATTTCTCGATCGGTCGGGTAGAAAGCACACTTTTTTTGGTTGACCGGGTGGCGATCAATATTGTCTTCGATACTTTTGATGATTGACCCGTGTTTGGACGGATGTCAGAGGACTTGGTGTCTCAAAAGCATGAATTTTGGAAAGTACCAGAGGCTGGGCTCTTCGAATCGCGAAAAAACGGCGAAAACCGGGGTTTCCGGGGCCTTCCCGGCGACCCCGGGTTCCAAGGTCGCCGGCGACCCTGACCCAGGGTCGCAGGGGTCCTGCGACCCTGGGGGGTTTTCCCCCCCTTTATGTGTCCCGTTTTGTTTCCGTTTTTGCTGTTTTTCGATCTTTTTTCTCCTGTACTTTTCCTTGACATTTTGACCATTTATTTGCCTAATTTCTTTGTAGGAAACCTGATGAGAATCCTTGCATTTTATTTTGCAAAGTTTCCAATTTCCTAAGAAAGCCGAAGACTTTGTCGCGCAGAGCTGCCGATTTTTCCGTCAGAAGCTGAAACTGGTCAAACGATGTCGGAATGACCTGAAATTTGGTGTGAAGCCTGCTGAGCAATAAATAAGACCAACCATAGGCTTTTGTTTGAGTTTTGAAGCCGTTTGGGGTCCTATCACCAGTAGACTTGCTTTTTGTCGCGATGAAGATGTCGCGGTTTGATGTGCGGGTCAACCGGTGTCCGATTGACTTGAAATTTGACAGGGATCTATTGGAGTCATTTAAGATGATCCATAGGCTCTGTCTTGGAACCATGGTCCCGGAGAGCTTTGCCGCCGAGAGCTCCTTTTCAGCTGTCGGAGAAGCGAAGTTAGGCCAAATGATTTTGAAATGGCCCGAAACTTCTTGTGTACTCCTCTTTTGGCTGTCTGGAAGAATCTTGCAGTTTTTGTTTGATTCTGACAAGATTTGATTTTTGGAAGCAGCATTGCCTATTTATGGCAGGTTGCGACTTCATGTAGCTCTTTGGATCTTGATGAGGCAAAGTGACATTTTTGGTGTCAACAAATGCCCCCTCGAGTACAGCGGCGAGTTGCTTAACTTTTGTAGTCGATGTGCCTCGAAGAGATTTTTGAAGGAGAGCTTGTGACTTGACCAAGAGTCTTTGAGCAGTCTTTCTTTTTGGTATTTGTAGCCTTTTTGAGCTTCCAGGGGAATTTTATGGTAGTGAAAGGGATCACGTACCATCTCGAGGCAAAGTTTTGAAGATGACATCAGGGATGTGGATTTGGGTTTTGACCTTGTGACCTAACAGGCTATATGTGCAGGTTAGGGGGTCGGGTTTGGTTTTGATCGTGTGACCCAACAAGCTGTATGTGGAATGTTGGGGGATCAATTTTGGTTTTTGGTTTTGGTCTTGTGACCTAACAGGCTGTATGTGGCAAGTTAGGGGACCAAGATTTGGTTTGATTTTGTGGAATGTCAATTTCAAGATTTTGGCTCAATTTGGTAGATGAGGCTGGATGGTTGATTTTTGAAAGCTCATGGGGCTTGGAATTTTCTTTTGTATGGTCCAATCAACTCAAAAGAGGCATGGAACCATTTTGTATGCTCTTGGTAAGAGGGATTTCTCTTTGACTAAAAGCCCAATTTTTTTTTTTGTGCCTAGGTGGTCAAACCTGGCTCATATGGGCTAATCCATGGGACCTTAAGCTTTTGAAATGGTTTAGATCTCATATGGTGTCATTTTGTAAAGAATATCCAAAAATATCTCATTTGGATAGAGAATATCTAAGAATATCTTTACTTGGAGAGAATCTCTCATGATCCCTTTATTTTGGGATAGAATATCTCAAGATATCTTTCTTTTGGGAAAAGAATCCGTCATAGATTTCTTTTGGGAGAAAATCTTTCAAGATATCTTTCTTTGGGAAAGAATCGTTCTAATCTCTTTCTTTTGGTAAGGTTACTAATTAGTAACACTTACCTCTTTCTTCTTTCCTTCTTTGGTTTGCTCTCCTCTATAAAAGCAAGGAGAAGGTTGGATCTC
This sequence comes from Litsea cubeba, assembly GCA_012931725.1. NCBI lineage: Eukaryota > Viridiplantae > Streptophyta > Magnoliopsida > Laurales > Lauraceae > Litsea > Litsea cubeba. The sequence goes on from WHSA01001360.1 coordinate 44,290, forward strand.
TTGCTCTTATTACTTTCTTTTGCAATAATCTCAAGAGGGCTTCAAGACCAAGAGCTTTTCTTCTTCAAGATCTTCAAGACTTTTCTTCTTCTTCTCCATCAATGGCTTCAAGTAAGTTCCCTTTTTCAAGAAACTCCATTGTAGGAAAATAAAAGATCTTTCTTTCTTTCCCCTTTTTTTTGTTTCTTTCTTTTTTCTTTCTTCTTTTTTTTTTTCACGTGTTTTCCCCTTCTTTTTTTTTTACACGTTTTTTTTTCTTCTTTCTTTTTTTCTCATGTTTTTGTTGTTTTTTTTTTTTTTTTGTTTGTGGGCCGTACGGACAGATCCGTACGGATCTGGCCGTATGGCCACGTGGCCTGTGGGCCAGCCCTCCTTTTTTTCTTCTTTTTTTTTTTCTTTTTTTTTTCTTTCCCTCCCCCTTTTTTTTTTTGAGAGAGTTTCTTTTCTTTCTTTTTTTGTTTCTTTCCCTCTCTTTTTTTTAGAGAAAGTTTCTTTTCTTTTCTTTTTGTTTTTTTCCCTCTTTTTTTTTTTAGAGAAAGTTTCTTTTC
>WHSA01000046.1:0-72077 GCA_012931725.1 Litsea cubeba
AACCCCATGTTTCGCACGTAATTCTCTAACCGAGACTCCTATTTGCGAACCGTCAGGTCCCATAGGTTACTCTATCCCCAAGCGAAGAGCTTGTGCCGATTTTCAATTTTTCCGGCGGCCGATTCCCGTTCCGGACCCCCATCGGGCCGTTTTCGAGCCTAAAGTGTTGGAAAATGCTATTTTCGCTCGTAATTCTCTAACCGGGAGTCCTAAATTCGAACCGTCAGTTTCCAAACTTGCTCTACCCTCGAACAAAGTGCTCGCGCCGGTTTCTAATTTTTTCGGCCGTCGATTCCCGTTCCGGACTCCTGGCGGGCCGTTTTCGAGCCTAAAGTGTTGGAAAACCACATGTTTTGCTCGTAATTCTCTAACCGGGAGGTTTAGGCTCGAAAAACCCCATGTTTCGCTCTAAATTCTCTAACCGGGAGTCCTATTTGCGAACCATCAGTTCCCAAAAGTTACTCTACTCTCGATCGAAGTGCGCGTGCCGGTTTCTGATTTTTCCGACAGCCGATACCCATTCCGGACCCCCGGCGGGTCGTTTTGGAGCCTGAAGTGTTGGAAAACCCCATGTTTCGCTCGTATTCTCTAACCGGGACTCCTATTTGCGAACCGTCAGGTCCCATAGGTTACTCTACCCCCAAGCGAAGTGCTCGTGCCGATTTTCAATTTTTCCAGCAGCCGATTCCCGTTCCGGACCCCCGGCGGGCCGTTTTCGAGCCTAAAGTGTTGGAAAATGCTATTTTCGCTCGTAATTCTCTAATCGGGAGTCCTAATTTCAAACAGTTAGTTCCCAAAACTTGCACTAACCCTCGAACAAAGTGCTCGTGCCGGTTTCTAATTTTTCCGACGGCCGATTCCCGTTTCGGACTCCCGGCGGGCCGTTTTCGAGCCTAAAGTGTCGGAAAACCATATGTTTCGCTCGTAATTCTCTAACCGGGAGTCCTATTTGCGAACCATCAGTTCCCACAAGTTAATCTACCCTCGAGCGAAGTGCTCATGATGGCTTTTGATTTTTCCGGCTGCCGATTCCGGTTCCGAACCCCCGGCGAGCCATTTTCGATAATAAACTGTTGGAAAACCCCATGTTTCGCTCGTAATTCTCTAACCGGGAGTCCTATTTGTGAACCGTCTATTCGCACAAGTTTACATACCCTCGAACGAAGTGCTCGTGCCGGTTTTGAGCTTTTCGATGGCTTATTCCCATTAAGGACCCTCGCGGGCCATTTTCCGAGCCTAAAGTGGTTGGAAAACCCATGTTTCGCTCGTAATTCTCTAACCGGGACAACTATTTGCGAACCGTCAGTTTCCACAAGTTACTCTACCACCCTCGAGCGAAGTGCCTCTGCCGGTTTCCAATTTTTACGGCAGCCGATTCCAGTTCCAGACACCCGGCAGGCCGTTTTCGAGCCTAAAGTGTTGGAAAACCCCATGTTTCGCTCGTAATTCTCTAACCGGGACTCATATTTGCGAACCATCATTTCCCATAGGTTACTCTACCCCGAGCTAAGTATTCGTGCCGGTTTTCAATTTTTCCGGCGGCCGATTCCCATTCCGGACCCCTAGCCGGCCGTTTTCTAGCCTAAAGTGTTGGAAAACCCCATGTTTCACTCGTAATTCTCTAACCGGGAGTCCTATTTGTGAACCTTTTATTTCCACAAGTTTCTCTACCCTAGAAAGAAGTGCTCGTGCCGGTTTCTGAGCTTTCCGATGGCTGATTCCCGTTATGGACCCCCGGCGGGCCGTTTTCGAGCCTAAAGTGTTGGAAAACCCCATGTTTCGCTCGTAATTCCCTAACCGGGACTGCTATTTGTGAACCGTCAGTTTCCACAAGTTACTCTACCCTCGAACGAAGTGCTCATGTCGGTTTTCGATTTTTCCAGAAGCCGATTCCCGTTTCATACCCCGGGCGGGCCGTTTTCGAGCCTAAAGTATTGGAAAACCCCATTTTTCGCTCGTAATCTCTAACCGGGTGTCCTAATTGCGAACTGTCAGTTCCCACAAGTCACTCTACCCTCGAGCGAAGTGCTCGTGATGGTTTCTAATTTTTCCGACTGCCGACTCCAGTTTCGGAGCCCCGGCGAGCCTTTTTCAAGCCTAAAGTGTTGGAAAACCGTATGTTTCGCTCGTAATTCTCTATCCGGGAGTCCTATTCGCGAACCATCAGTACCCAAAAGTTACTCTACCCTCGATCGGAGTGGGCGTGCCGATTTCTATTTTTTCCGACAGCCGATACCCATTCCGGACTCCCGACGGGTCGTTTTCGAGCCTGAAGTGTTGGAAAACCCCATGTTTCGCTCGTAATTCTCTAACCGGGACTCCTATTTGCGAACCGTCAGGTCCCATAGGTTACTCTACCCTCGAGCGAAGTGCTCGTGCCGGTTTTCAATTTTTCCGGCGGCCGATTCCTGTTCCGGACCCCCGGCGGGCCGTTTTCGAGCCTAAAGTGTTGGAAAACCCCATGTTTCCCTCGTAATTCTCTAACCAGGACTCCTATTTGCGAACCATCAATTTCTACCAGTTACTTTACACTCGAACGAAGTGCTCGTGCCGGTTTCCTATTGGTCCGGCGGCCGATTCCCATTCCGGACCCCCGGCGGGCCATTTTCAAGCCTAAAGTGTTGGAAAACCCCATCTTTCGCCCGTAATTCTCTAACCGGGACTCCTATTTCAGTTCCCACAAGTTACTCCACCCTCGAGCGAAGTGCTCGTGATGGTTTCTAATTTTTCCGGCTGCCGATTCCGGTTCCGGACCCCCGGCGAACATTTTCGAGCCTAAAGTGTTGGAAAACCCCATGTTTCGCTCCTAATTCTCTAACCGGGAGTCCTATTTACGAACCGTCTATTCCCACAAGTTTTCTCTACCCTGGGAACAAGGTGCTCGTGCTGGTTTCTGAGTTTTCCGCCTGCTTGATTCCCGTTACGGACCCCCATCGGGCCGTTTTCGAGCCTAAAGTGTTGGAAAACCCATGTTTCGCTCGTAATTCTCTAACCGGGACTCCTATTTGTGAACCGTCAGGTCCCATAGGTTACTCTATCCCCAAGCGAAGAGCTCGTGTCGATTTTTAATTTTTTCCGGTGGCCGATTCCCGTTCCGGACCCCCGTCGGGCCGTTTTCGAGCCTAAAGTGTTGGAAAATGCTATTTTCGCTCGAAATTCTCTAACCGGGAGTCCTAATTTCGAACCGTCAGTTCCCAAACTTGCTCTACGCTCGAACAAAGTGCTCGTGCCGGTTTCTATTTTTTCCGGGGGCCGATTCCCGTTTCGGACTCCCGGCAGGCCGTTTTCGAGCCTAAAGTGTTGGAAAACCACATGTTTCGCTCGTAATTCTCTAACCGGGAGGTTTACGCTCGGAAAACCCCATGTTTCGCTCGTAATTCTCTAACCGGGAGTCCTATTTGCGAACCATCAGTTCCCAAAAGTTACTCTACTCTCGATCGAAGTGTGCGTGCCGATTTCGGATTTTTCCGACAGCCGATACCCATTCCGGACCCCCGGCGGGTCGTTTTCGAGCCTGAAGTGTTGGAAAACCACATGTTTCGCTCGTAATTCTCTAACCGGGACTCCTATTTGCGAACCGTCAGGTCCCATAGGTTACTCTATCCCCAAGCGAAGAGCTCGTGCCGATTTTCAATTTTTCCGACGGCCGATTCCCGTTCCGGACCCCCGTCGGGCCGTTTTCGAGCCTAAAGTGTTGGAAAATGCTATTTGCGCTCGTAATTCTCTAACCGGGAGTCCTAATTTCGAACTGTCGGTTCCCAAACTTGCTCTACCCTCGAACAAAGTGCTCGTGCTGCTCGTGCCAGTTTTTATTTTTTCCAGCGGCCGATTCCCGTTCCGGACTCCCGGCAGGCCGTTTTCGTGCCTAAAGTGTTGGAAAACCACATGTTTCGCTCGTAATTCTCTAACCGGGAGGTTTAGGATCGGAAAACCCCATGTTTCGCTCGTAATTCTCTAACCGGGAGTCCTATTTGCGAACCATCAGTTCCCAAAAGTTACTCTACTCTCGATCGAAGTGTGCGTGTCGATTTCTGATTTTTCCGATAGCCGATACCTATCCCGGACCCCCGGCGGGTCGTTTTCGAGCCTGAAGTGTTGGAAAAACCCATGTTTCGCTCGTAATTCTCTAACCGGGAATCCTATTTGCGAACCGTCAGGTCCCATAGGTTACTCTATCCCCAAGCGAAAGCTCGTGCCGATTTTCAATTTTTCCGGCGGCCGATTCCCGTTCCGGACCCCCGTCGGGCCGTTTTCGAGCCTAAAGTGTTGGAAAATGCTATTTTCGCTCGTAATTCTCTAACCGGGAGTCCTAATTTTGAACCGTCAGTTCCCAAACTTACTCTACCCTCAAACAAAGTGCTCGCACCGGTTTCTAATTTTTCCGGCCGCCGATTCCCGTTCCGGACTCCCGGCGGGCCGTTTTCGAGCCTAAAGTGTTGGAAAACCACATGTTTCGCTCGTAATTCTCTAACCGAGAGGTTTAGGCTCGGAAAAGACCATGTTTCGCTCGTAATTCTCTAACCGGGAGTCCTATTTGCGAACCATCAGTTCCCAAAACTTACTCTACTCTCGATCGAAGTGCGCGTGCCGATTTCTGATTTTTCGACAGCCGAGACCCATTCCGGACCCCCGGCGGGTCGTTTTCGAGCCTGAAGTGTTGGAAAACCCCATCTTTCGCTCGTAATTCTCTAACCGGGACTCCTATTTGCGAACCGTCAGGTCCCATAGGTTACTCTACCCCCAAGCGAAGTGCTCGTGCCGATTTTCAATTTTTCCGGCAGCCGATTCCCGTTCCGGACCCCCGGCGGACTGTTTTCGAGCCTAAAGTGTTGGAAAATGCTATTTTCGCTCGTAATTCTCTAACTGGGAGTCCTAATTTCTGACAGTTAGTTCCCAAACTTGCACTACCCTCGAACAAAGTGCTCGTGCCGGTTTCTAATTTTTCCGACGGCCGATTCCCGTTCCGGACTCTCGGCGGGCCGTTTTCGAGCCTAAAGTGTCGGAAAACCACATGTTTCGCTCGTAATTCTCTAACCGGGAGTCCTATTTGCGAACCATCAGTTCCCACAAGTTAATCTACCCTCGACCGAAGTGCTCGTGATGGTTTCTGATTTTTCCGGCTGCTGATTCCCGTTCCATACCCCGGGCGGGCCGTTTTCGAGCCTAAAGTATTGGAAAACCCCATTTTTCGCTCGTAATCTCTAACCGGGTGTCCTAATTGCGAACTGTCAGTTCCCACAAGTCACTCTACCCTCGAGCGAAGTGCTCGTGATGGTTTCTAATTTTCCCGACTGCCGATTCCAGTTTCGGACCCTCGGCGAGCGTTTTTCGAGCCTAAAGTGTTGTAAAACCGAATGTTTCGCTCGTAATTCTCTAACCGGGAGTCCTATTTGTGAACCATCTGTACCTAAAAGTTACTCTACCCTCGATCAGAGTGCGCATGCCGATTTCTTATTTTTCCGACAGCCGATACCCATTCCGGACCCCCGGCGGGTCGTTTTCGAGCCTGAAGTGTTGGAAAACCCCATGTTTCGCTCGTAATTCTCTAACCGGGACTCCTATTTGCGAACCATCAGGTCCCATAGGTTACTCTACCCCCGAGCGAAGTGCTCGTGCCGGTTTTTAATTTTTTCCGGCGGCCGATTCCTGTTCTGGACCCCCGGCGGGCCGTTTTCCGTGCCTAAAGTGTTGGAAAACCCCATGTTTCACTCGTAATTCTCTAACCAGGACTCCTATTTGTGAACTGTCAATTTTCACAAGTTACTTTACCCTCGAACGAAGTGCTCGTGCCGGTTTCCTATTGGTCCGGCGGCCGATTCCCATTCCGGACCCCCGGCGGGCCGTTTTCGATCCTAAAGTGTTGGAAAACCCCATCTTTCGGCCGTAATTCTCTAACCGGGACTCCTATTTGCGAACCGTCAGTTCCCACAAGTTACTCTACCCTCGAGCGAAGTGCTCGTGATGGTTTCTAATTTTTCCGGCTGCCGATTCCGGTTCCGGACCCCCGGCGAGCCTTTTTCGAGCCTAAATTGTTGGAGAACCCCATGTTTCGCTCGTAATTCCCTAACCGGGAGTCCTATTTGTTAACCGTCTATTCCCACAAGTTTCACTACCCTCGAACAAAGTGATCATGCCGGTTTTTGATTTTTTTCCGGCGGCCGATTCCTTAACGGACCCCGGCGGGCCATTTTCGAGCCTAAAGTGTTGGAAAACCCCATGTTTCGCTCTTAATTCTCTAACCGGGAGTCCTATTTCGGACCCGTCTATTCCCAATGGTTACTCTACCCTCCAACGAAGTACTCGTGCCGGTTTTCAATTATTCCGGCGGCCGATTCCCGTTCCGGACCGCCGGCGGGCCGTTTTCGAGCCAAAAGTGTTGGAAAACCACATGTTTCGCTCGTAATTTTCTAACCGGGAGTCCTATTTGCGAACCATGAGTTCTCAAAAGTTACTCTACCCTCGATTGAAGTGCGCGTGCCGATTTCGGATTTTTCCGACAGCCGATACCCATTCCGGACCCCCGGCGGGCCGTTTTTGAGCCTAAAGTGTTGAAAACCCCATGTTTCGCTCGTAATTCTCTAACCGGGACTCATATTTGTGAACCGTCAGGTCGCACAGGTTACTCTGCCCCCGAGCGAAGTGCTCGTGTCGGTTTTCAATTTTTCCGGCACCTGATTCCCGTTCCGGACCCCCGGCGGGCCGTTTTCGAGCCTAAAGTATTGGAAAATGCTATTTTCGCTCGTAATTCTCTAACCGGGAGTCCTAATTTCGAACCGTCATTTCCCAAGCTTGCTCTACCCTCGAACAAAGTGCTCGTGCCAGTTTCTCTTTTTTCGGCGGCCGATTCCCGTTCCAGACTCCCGGCGGGCCGTTTTCGAGCCTAAAGTGCTGGAAAACCCCATGTTTCGCTCGTAATTCTCTAACCGAGACTTCTATTTGCAAACCGTCAATTTCCACAAGTTACTTTACCCTCGAACGATGTGCTCGTGCCGGTTTCCTATTGGTCCGGGGGCCGTTTCCCATTCCGGACCCCCGGCGGGCCATTTTCGAGCCTTAAGTGTTGGAAAACCGCATCTTTCGCTCGTAATTCTGTAACCGGGACTCCTATTTGCGAATCGTCAGTTCCCACAAGTTACTCTACCCTCGAGTGAGGTGCTTGTGATGGTTTCTAATTTTTTCGGCTGCCGATTCCGGTTCCGGACCCCCGGTGAACAATTTTCGAGCCTAAAGTATTGGAAAACCCCATGTTTCGCTCCTAATTCTCTAACCGGGAGTCCTATTTACGAACCGTCTATTCCCACAAGTTTCTCTACCCTGGAATGAGGTGCTCGTGCTGGTTTCTGAGTTTTTCGCCTGCTGATTCCCGTTACGGACCCCCAGCGGGCCGTTTTCGAGCCTAAAGTGTTGGAAAACCCAATGTTTCGCTCGTAATTCTCTAACCGGGACTGCTATTTGCGAACCGTCCATTTCCATAAGTTACTCTACCCTCGAGCGAAGTGCCCGTGCCAGTTTTCGATTTTTCCACAGCCCGATTTCCATTCCGTACCCCGGGCGGGCCGTTTTCGAGCCTAAAGTGTAGGAAAACCCCATTTTTCGCTCGTAATCTCTAACCGGGAGTCTATTTGTGAACTGTCAGTTCCCACAAGTCACAATACCCTTGAGCGAAGTGGTCGTGCCAGTTTCCGAATTTTCCGGCGGCCGATTCCCGTTCCGGACCGCCGCCAAGCCGTTTTCGAGCCTAAAGTGTTGGAAAACCACATGTTTCACCCGTAATTCCCTAACCGGGAGTCCTATTTGCGAACCATCAGTTCCCAAAAGTTACTCTACCCACGATCGAAATACTCGTGCCGATTTTTGATTTTTTCGACAGTCGATTCCCGTTCCGGACCCCCGGCGGGCCGTTTTCGAGCCTAAAGTGTTGGAAAACCCAATGTTTCGCTCGTAATTCTCTTACCGGGACTCCTATTTGCAAACCGTCAGTTCCCACAAGTTACTCTACCCTCGAGCGAACTGCTCGTGATGGTTTATGAATTTTCCGGCTGCCGATTCCAGTTCCGGACCCCCGGCGAGACGTTTTCTAGCCTAAAGTGTTGGAAAACCCCATGTTTCGCTCTTAATTCTCTAACCGGGAGTCCTATTTGTGAACCGTCAGTTCCCACAAGTTACTTTACCCTTGGGGGAAGAGCTCGTGCTAGTTTTCGATTTTTCGGTGGCCGTTTCCCATTACGGACCCCCGGCGGGCCGTTTTCGAGCCTAAAGTGTTACAAAACCCCATGTTTCGCTCGTAATTCTCTAACCGGGACTCCTATTTGTGAACTGTCAATTTCCACAAGTTACTTTACCCTCGAACGAAGTGCTCGTGCCGGTTTCCTATTGGTCCGGCGGCCGATTCCCATTCCGGACCCCGGCGGGCCGTTTTCGAGCCTAAAGTGTTGGAAAACCCCATCTTTCGCTCGTAATTCTCTAACCGGGACTCCTATTTGCGAACCGTCAGTTCCAATAAGTTACTCTACCCTCGAGCGAAGTGCTCGTGATGGTTTCTGATTTTTTCCGGCTACCGATTCCGGTTCCGGACCCCCGGCGAGCCGTTTTCGAGCCTAAAGTGATGGAAAACCCCATCTTTTGCTCGTAATTCTCTAACCGGGAGTCCTATTAGCAAACCGTCAATTTCTACAAGTTACTTTACCCTCGAACGAAGTGCTCGTGCCAGTTTCCTATTGGTTCGGCGGCCGATTCCCATTCCGGACCCCGGCGGGCCGTTTTCGAGCCTAAAGTGTTGGAAAACCCCATCTTTCGCTTGTAATTCTCTAACCGGGACTCCTATTTGCGAACCGTCAGTTCCCATAAGTTACTCTACCCTCGAGCGAAGTGCTCGTGATGGTTTCTGATTTTTCCGGCTACCGATTCCGGTTCCGGACCCCCGGCGAGCCGTTTTTCGAGCCGAAAGTGATGGAAAACCCCATCTTTTGCTCGTAATTCTCTAACCGGGAGTCCTATTAGCAAACCGTCAATTTCTACAAGTTACTTTACCCTCGAACGAAATGCTCGTGCCGGTTTCCTATTGGTCCGGTGGCCGATTCCCATTCCGGACCCGGCGGGCCGTTTTCGAGCCTAAAGTGTTGGAAAACCCCATCTTTCGCTCGTAATTCTCTAACCGGGACTCCTATTTGCGAACCGTCAGTTCCCACAAGTTACTTTACCCTCGAGCGAAGTGCTCGTGATGGTTTCTGATTTTTCTGGGTGCCGATTTCAGTTCCGGACCCCGGGTGAGCCTTTTTCGAGCCTAGAGTGTTGGAAAACCCCATGTTTCGCTCGTAATTCTCTAACCGGGAGTCCTATTTGCGAACCGTCAGTTCCCAAAAGTTACTTTACCCTCGAACGAAGTGCACGTGCTGATTTCTGATTTTTCCGACAGCCGATACCCATTCAGGACCCCCGGTGGGTCGTTTTGGAGCCTGAAGTGTTGGAAAACCCAATGTTTCGCTCGTAATTCTCTAACCGGGACTTCTATTTGCGAACCGTCAAGTCCCATTGGTTACTCTATCCCCAAGCGAAGAGCTCGTGCCGATTTTCAAATTTTCCGGCGGCCAATTCCCATTCCGGACCCCCGTCGGGCCGTTTTTCGAGCCTAAAGTGTTGGAAAATGCTATTTTCGCTTGTAATTCTCTAACCGGGAATCCTAATTTCGAACCGTCAGTTCCCAAACTTGCTCTACCCTCGAAAAAAGTGCTCGTGCCAGTTTCAATTTTTTTCGGCGGCCGATTCCCGTTCCGGACTCCCGGCGGGCCGTTTTCGAGCCTAAAGTGTTGGAAAACCACATGTTTCGCTGGTAATTCTCTAACCGAGAGGTTTAGGCTCGGAAAAGACCATGTTTCGCTCGTAATTCTCTAACCGGGATTCCTATTTGCGAACCATCAGTTCCCAAAACTTACTCTACTCTCGATCGAAGTGCGCGTGCCGATTTCTGATTTTTCCGACAGCCGAGACCCATTCCGGACCCCCGGCGGGTCGTTTTCGAGCCTGAAGTGTTGGAAAACCCCATCTTTCGCTCGTAATTCTCTAACCGGGACTCCTATTTGCGAACCGTTAGGTCCCATAGGTTACTCTACCCCCAAGCGAAGTGCTCGTGCCGATTTTCAATTTTTCCGGCAGCCGATTCCCGTTCCGGACCCCCGGCGGACTGTTTTCGAGCCTAAAGTGTTGGAAAATGCTATTTTCGCTCGTAATTCTCTAACTGGGAGTCCTAATTTCTGACAGTTAGTTCCCAAACTTGCACTACCCTCGAACAAAGTGCTCGTGCCGGTTTTCTAATTTTTCCGACGGCCGATTCCCGTTCCGGACTCTCGGCGGGCCATTTTCGAGCCTAAAGTGTCGGAAAACCACATGTTTCGCTCGTAATTCTCTAACCGGGAGTCCTATTTGCGAACCATCAGTTCCCACAAGTTAATCTACCCTCGACCGAAGTGCTCGTGATGGTTTCTGATTTTTCCGGCTGCTGATTCCCGTTCCATACCCCGGGCGGGCCGTTTTCGAGCCTAAAGTATTGGAAAACCCCATTTTTCGCTCGTAATCTCTAACCGGGTGTCCTAATTGCGAACTGTCAGTTCCCACAAGTCACTCTACCCTCGAGCGAAGTGCTCGTGATGGTTTCTAATTTTTCCGACTGCCGATTCCAGTTTCGGACCCTCGGCGAGTGTTTTTCGAGCCTAAAGTGTTGTAAAACCGAATGTTTCGCTCGTAATTCTCTAACCGGGAGTCCTATTTGTGAACCATCTGTACCCAAAAGTTACTCTACCCTCGATCAGAGTGCGCATGCCGATTTCTTATTTTTCCGACAGCCGATACCCATTCCGGACCCCCGGCGGGTCGTTTTCGAGCCTGAAGTGTTGGAAAACCCCATGTTTCGCTCGTAATTCTCTAACCGGGACTCCTATTTGCGAACCATCAGGTCCCATAGGTTACTCTACCCCCGAGCGAAGTGCTCGTGCCGGTTTTTAATTTTTCCGGCGGCCGATTCCTGTTCTGGACCCCCGGCGGGCCGTTTTCGTGCCTAAAGTGTTGGAAAACCCCATGTTTCACTCGTAATTCTCTAACCAGGACTCCTATTTGTGAACTGTCAATTTTCACAAGTTACTTTACCCTCGAACGAAGTGCTCGTGCCGGTTTCCTATTGGTCCGGCGGCCGATTCCCATTCCGGACCCCCGGCGGGCCGTTTTCGATCCTAAAGTGTTGGAAAACCCCATCTTTCGGCCGTAATTCTCTAACCGGGACTCCTATTTGCGAACCGTCAGTTCCCACAAGTTACTCTACCCTCGAGCGAAGTGCTCGTGATGGTTTCTAATTTTTCCGGCTGCCGATTCCGGTTCCGGACCCCCGGCGAGCCTTTTTCGAGCCTAAATTGTTGGAGAACCCCATGTTTCGCTCGTAATTCCCTAACCGGGAGTCCTATTTGTTAACCGTCTATTCCCACAAGTTTCACTACCCTCGAACAAAGTGATCATGCCGGTTTTTGATTTTTCCGGCGGCCGATTCCCTTAACGGACCCCGGCGGGCCATTTTCGAGCCTAAAGTGTTGGAAAACCCCATGTTTCGCTCTTAATTCTCTAACCGGGAGTCCTATTTCGGACCCGTCTATTCCCAATGGTTACTCTACCCTCCAACGAAGTACTCGTGCCGGTTTTCAATTATTCCGGCGGCCGATTCCCGTTCCGGACCGCCGGCGGGCCGTTTTCGAGCCAAAAGTGTTGGAAAACCACATGTTTCGCTCGTAATTTTCTAACCGGGAGTCCTATTTGCGAACCATCAGTTCTCAAAAGTTACTCTACCCTCGATTGAAGTGCGCGTGCCGATTTCGGATTTTTCCGACAGCCGATACCCATTCCGGACCCCCGGCGGGCCGTTTTTTAGCCTAAAGTGTTGGAAAACCCCATGTTTCGCTCGTAATTCTCTAACCGGGACTCATATTTGTGAACCGTCAGGTCGCACAGGTTACTCTGCCCCCGAGCGAAGTGCTCGTGTCGGTTTTCAATTTTTCCGGCACCTGATTCCCGTTCCGGACCCCCGGCGGGCCGTTTTCGAGCCTAAAGTATTGGAAAATGCTATTTTCGCTCGTAATTCTCTAACCGGGAGTCCTAATTTCGAACCGTCAGTTCCCAAGCTTGCTCTACCCTCGAACAAAGTGCTCGTGCCAGTTTCTCTTTTTTTCGGCGGCCGATTCCCGTTCCAGACTCCCGGCGGGCCGTTTTCGAGCCTAAAGTGCTGGAAAACCCCATGTTTCGCTCGTAATTCTCTAACCGAGACTTCTATTTGCAAACCGTCAATTTCCACAAGTTACTTTACCCTCGAACGATGTGCTCGTGCCGGTTTCCTATTGGTCCGGGGGCCGTTTCCCATTCCGGACCCCCGGCGGGCCATTTTCGAGCCTTAAGTGTTGGAAAACCGCATCTTTCGCTCGTAATTCTGTAACCGGGACTCCTATTTGCGAATCGTCAGTTCCCACAAGTTACTCTACCCTCGAGTGAGGTGCTCGTGATGGTTTCTAATTTTTTCGGCTGCCGATTCCGGTTCCGGACCCCCGGTGAACAATTTTCGAGCCTAAAGTATTGGAAAACCCCATGTTTCGCTCCTAATTCTCTAACCGGGAGTCCTATTTACGAACCGTCTATTCCCACAAGTTTCTCTACCCTGGAATGAGGTGCTCGTGCTGGTTTCTGAGTTTTTTCGCCTGCTGATTCCCGTTACGGACCCCCAGCGGGCCGTTTTCGAGCCTAAAGTGTTGGAAAACCCAATGTTTCGCTCGTAATTCTCTAACCGGGACTGCTATTTGCGAACCGTCCATTTCCATAAGTTACTCTACCCTTGAGCGAAGTGCCCGTGCCAGTTTTCGATTTTTCCACAGCCCGATTCCCATTCCGTACCCCGGGCGGGCCGTTTTCGAGCCTAAAGTGTAGGAAAACCCCATTTTTCGCTCGTAATCTCTAACCGGGAGTCCTATTTGTGAACTGTCAGTTCCCACAAGTCACAATACCCTTGAGCGAAGTGGTCGTGCCAGTTTCCGAATTTTCCGGCGGCCGATTCCCGTTCCGGACCGCCGCCAAGCCGTTTTCGAGCCTAAAGTGTTGGAAAACCACATGTTTCACCCGTAATTCCCTAACCGGGAGTCCTATTTGCGAACCATCAGTTCCCAAAAGTTACTCTACCCACGATCGAAATACTCGTGCCGATTTTTGATTTTTTCGACAGTCGATTCCCGTTCCGGACCCCCGGCGGGCCGTTTTCGAGCCTAAAGTGTTGGAAAACCCAATGTTTCGCTCGTAATTCTCTTACCGGGACTCCTATTTGCAAACCGTCAGTTCCCACAAGTTACTCTACCCTCGAGCGAACTGCTCGTGATGGTTTATGAATTTTCCGGCTGCCGATTCCAGTTCCGGACCCCCGGCGAGACGTTTTCTAGCCTAAAGTGTTGGAAAACCCCATGTTTCGCTCTTAATTCTCTAACCGGGAGTCCTATTTGTGAACCGTCAGTTCCCACAAGTTACTTTACCATTGGGGGAAGAGCTCGTGCTAGTTTTCGATTTTTTCGGTGGCCGTTTCCCATTACGGACCCCCGGCGGGCCGTTTTCGAGCCTAAAGTGTTACAAAACCCCATGTTTCGCTCGTAATTCTCTAACCGGGACTCCTATTTGTGAACTGTCAATTCCACAAGTTACTTTACCCTCGAACGAAGTGCTCGTGCCGGTTTCCTATTGGTCCGGCGGCCGATTCCCATTCCGGACCCCGGCGGGCCGTTTTCGAGCCTAAAGTGTTGGAAAACCCCATCTTTCGCTCGTAATTCTCTAACCGGGACTCCTATTTGCGAACCGTCAGTTCCAATAAGTTACTCTACCCTCGAGCGAAGTGCTCGTGATGGTTTCTGATTTTTCCGGCTACCGATTCCGGTTCCGGACCCCGGCGAGCCGTTTCGAGCCTAAAGTGATGGAAACCCCATCTTTTGCTCGTAATTCTCTAACCGGGAGTCCTATTAGCAAACCGTCAATTTCTACAAGTTACTTTACCCTCGAACGAAGTGCTCGTGCCAGTTTCCTATTGGTTCGGCGGCCGATTCCCATTCCGGACCCCGGCGGGCCGTTTTCGAGCCTAAAGTGTTGGAAAACCCCATCTTTCGCTTGTAATTCTCTAACCGGGACTCCTATTTGCGAACCGTCAGTTCCATAAGTTACTCTACCCTCGAGCGAAGTGCTCGTGATGGTTTCTGATTTTTCCGGCTACCGATTCCGGTTTCCGGACCCCCGGCGAGCCGTTTTTCGAGCCGAAAGTGATGGAAAACCCCATCTTTTGCTCGTAATTCTCTAACCGGGAGTCCTATTAGCAAACCGTCAATTTCTACAAGTTACTTTACCCTCGAACGAAATGCTCGTGCCGGTTCCTATTGGTCCGGTGGCCGATTCCCATTCCGGACCCGGCGGGCCGTTTTCGAGCCTAAAGTGTTGGAAAACCCCATCTTTCGGCTCGTAATTCTCTAACGGGACTCCTATTTGCGAACCGTCAGTTCCCACAAGTTACTTTACCCTCGAGCGAAGTGCTCGTGATGGTTTCTGATTTTTCTGGGTGCCGATTTCAGTTCCGGACCCCGGGTGAGCCTTTTTCGAGCCTAGAGTGTTGGAAAACCCCATGTTTCGCTCGTAATTCTCTAACCGGAGTCCTATTTGCGAACCGTCAGTTCCCAAAAGTTACTTTACCCCTCGAACGAAGTGCACGTGCTGATTTCTGATTTTTCCGACAGCCGATACCCATTCAGGACCCCCGGTGGGTCGTTTTGGAGCCTGAAGTGTTGGAAAACCCAATGTTTCGCTCGTAATTCTCTAACCGGGACTTCTATTTGCGAACCGTCAAGTCCCATTGGTTACTCTATCCCCAAGCGAAGAGCTCGTGCCGATTTTCAAATTTTCCGGCGGCCAATTCCCATTCCGGACCCCCGTCGGGCCGTTTTTCGAGCCTAAGTGTTGGAAAATGCTATTTTCGCTTGTAATTCTCTAACCGGGAATCCTAATTTCGAACCGTCAGTTCCCAAACTTGCTCTACCCCTCGAAAAAAGTGCTCGTGCCAGTTTCAATTTTTTTCGGCGGCCGATTCCCGTTCCGGACTCCCGGCGGGCCGTTTTCGAGCCTAAAGTGTTGGAAAACCACATGTTTCGCTCGTAATTCTCTAACCGAGAGGTTTAGGCTCGGAAAAGACCATGTTTCGCTCGTAATTCTCTAACCGGGATTTCCTATTTGCGAACCATCAGTTCCCAAAACTTACTCTACTCTCGATCGAAGTGCGCGTGCCGATTTCTGATTTTTCCGACAGCCGAGACCCATTCCGGACCCCCGGCGGGTCGTTTTCGAGCCCTGAAGTGTTGGAAAACCCCATCTTTCGCTCGTAATTCTCTAACCGGGACTCCTATTTGCGAACCGTTAGGTCCCATAGGTTACTCTACCCCCAAGCGAAGTGCTCGTGCCGATTTTCAATTTTTCCGGCAGCCGATTCCCGTTCCGGACCCCCGGCGGACTGTTTTCGAGCCTAAAGTGTTGGAAAATGCTATTTTCGCTCGTAATTCTCTAACTGGGAGTCCTAATTTCTGACAGTTAGTTCCCAAACTTGCACTACCCTCGAACAAAGTGCTCGTGCCGGTTTCTATTTTTCCGACGGCCGATTCCCGTTCCGGACTCTCGGCGGGCCATTTTCGAGCCTAAAGTGTCGGAAAACCACATGTTTCGCTCGTAATTCTCTAAACCGGGAGTTCCTATTTGCGAACCATCAGTTCCCACAAGTTAATCTACCCTCGACCGAAGTGCTCGTGATGGTTTCTGATTTTTCCGGCTGCTGATTCCCGTTCCATACCCCGGCGGGCCGTTTTTCGAGCCTAAAGTATTGGAAAACCCCATTTTTCGCTCGTAATCTCTAACCGGGTGTCCTAATTGCGAACTGTCAGTTCCCACAAGTCACTCTACCCTCGAGCGAAGTGCTCGTGATGGTTTCTAATTTTTTCCGACTGCCGATTCCAGTTTCGGACCCTCGGCGAGTGTTTTTCGAGCCTAAAGTGTTGTAAAACCGAATGTTTCGCTCGTAATTCTCTAACCGGGAGTCCTATTTGTGAACCATCTGTACCCAAAAGTTACTCTACCCTCGATCAGAGTGCGCATGCCGATTTCTTATTTTTCCGACAGCCGATACCCATTCCGGACCCCCGGCGGGTCGTTTTCGAGCCTGAAGTGTTGGAAAACCCCATGTTTCGCTCGTAATTCTCTAACCGGGACTCCTATTTGCGAACCATCAGGTCCCATAGGTTACTCTACCCCCGAGCGAAGTGCTCGTGCCGGTTTTCAATTTTTCCGGCGGCCGATTCCTGTTCTGGACCCCGGCGGGCCGTTTTCGTGCCTAAAGTGTTGGAAAACCCCATGTTTCACTCGTAATTCTCTAACCAGGACTCCTATTTGTGAACTGTCAATTTTCACAAGTTACTTTACCCTCGAACGAAGTGCTCGTGCCGGTTTCCTATTGGTCCGGCGGCCGATTCCCATTCCGGACCCCCGGCGGGCCGTTTTCGATCCTAAAGTGTTGGAAACCCCATCTTTCGGCCGTAATTCTCTAACCGGGACTCCTATTTGCGAACCGTCAGTTTCCCACAAGTTACTCTACCCTCGAGCGAAGTGCTCGTGATGGTTTCTAATTTTTCCGGCTGCCGATTCCGGTTCCGGACCCCGGCGAGCTTTTTTCGAGCCTAAATTGTTGGAGAACCCATGTTTCGCTCGTAATTCCCTAACCGGGAGTCCTATTTGTTAACCGTCTATTCCCACAAGTTTTCACTACCCTCGAACAAAGTGATCATGCCGGTTTTTATTTTTCCGGCGGCCGATTCCCTTAACGGACCCCGGCGGGCCATTTTCGAGCCTAAAGTGTTGGAAAACCCCATGTTTCGCTCTTAATTCTCTAACCGGGAGTCCTATTTCGGACCCGTCTATTCCCAATGGTTACTCTACCCTCCAACGAAGTACTCGTGCCGGTTTTCAATTATTCCGGCGGCCGATTCCCGTTCCGGACCGCCGGCGGGCCGTTTTCGAGCCAAAAGTGTTGGAAAACCACATGTTTCGCTCGTAATTTTCTAACCGGGAGTCCTATTTGCGAACCATCAGTTCTCAAAAGTTACTCTACCCTCGATTGAAGTGCGCGTGCCGATTTCGGATTTTTCCGACAGCCGATACCCATTCCGGACCCCCGGCGGGCCGTTTTTTAGCCTAAAGTGTTGGAAAACCCCATGTTTCGCTCGTAATTCTCTAACCGGGACTCATATTTGTGAACCGTCAGGTCGCACAGGTTACTCTGCCCCCGAGCGAAGTGCTCGTGTCGGTTTTCAATTTTTCCGGCACCTGATTCCCGTTCCGGACCCCCGGCGGGCCGTTTTCGAGCCTAAAGTATTGGAAAATGCTATTTTCGCTCGTTAATTCTCTAACCGGGAGTCCTAATTTCGAACCGTCAGTTCCCAAGCTTGCTCTACCCTCGAACAAAGTGTTCGTGCCAGTTTCTCTTTTTTTCGGCGGCCGATTCCCGTTCCAGACTCCCGGCGGGCCGTTTTCGAGCCTAAAGTGCTGGAAAACCCCATGTTTCGCTCGTAATTCTCTAACCGAGACTTCTATTTGCAAACCGTCAATTTCCACAAGTTACTTTACCCTCGAACGATGTGCTCGTGCCGGTTTCCTATTGGTCCGGGGGCCGTTTCCCATTCCGGACCCCCGGCGGGCCATTTTCGAGCCTTAAGTGTTGGAAAACCGCATCTTTCGCTCGTAATTCTGTAACCGGGACTCCTATTGCGAATCGTCAGTTCCCACAAGTTACTCTACCCTCGAGTGAGGTGCTCGTGATGGTTTCTAATTTTTTCGGCTGCCGATTCCGGTTCCGGACCCCCGGTGAACAATTTTCGAGCCTAAAGTATTGGAAAACCCCATGTTTCGCTCCTAATTCTCTAACCGGGAGTCCTATTTACGAACCGTCTATTCCCACAAGTTTCTCTACCCTGGAATGAGGTGCTCGTGCTGGTTTCTGAGTTTTTCGCCTGCTGATTCCCGTTACGGACCCCCAGCGGGCCGTTTTCGAGCCTAAAGTGTTGGAAAACCCAATGTTTTCGCTCGTAATTCTCTAACCGGGACTGCTATTTGCGAACCGTCCATTTCCATAAGTTACTCTATCCTCGAACGAAGTGCCCGTGCCAGTTTTCAATTTTTTCACAGCCCGATTCCCCCGATTCCCGTTTCGTACCACGGGCGGGCCGTTTTCGAGCCTAAAGTGTAGGAAAACCCCATTTTTCGCTCGTAATCTCTAACCGGGAGTCCTATTTGTGAACTGTCAGTTCCCACAAGTCACAATACCCTTGAGCGAAGTGGTCGTGCCAGTTTCCGAATTTTCCGGCGGCCGATTCCCGTTCCGGACCGCCGCCAAGCCGTTTTCGAGCCTAAAGTGTTGGAAAACCACATGTTTCACCCGTAATTCCCTAACCGGGAGTCCTATTTGCGAACCATCAGTTCCCAAAAGTTACTCTACCCACGATCGAAATACTCGTGCCGATTTTTGATTTTTTCGACAGTCGATTCCCGTTCCGGACCCCCGGCGGGCCGTTTTCGAGCCTAAAGTGTTGGAAAACCCAATGTTTCGCTCGTAATTCTCTTACCGGGACTCCTATTTGCAAACCGTCAGTTCCCACAAGTTACTCTACCCTCGAGCGAACTGCTCGTGATGGTTTATGAATTTTCCGGCTGCCGATTCCAGTTCCGGACCCCCGGCGAGACGTTTTCTAGCCTAAAGTGTTGGAAAACCCCATGTTTCGCTCTTAATTCTCTAACCGGGAGTCCTATTTATGAACCGTCAGTTCCCACAAGTTACTTTACCCTTGGGGGAAGAGCTCGTGCTAGTTTTCGATTTTTTCGGTGGCCGTTTCCCATTACGGACCCCCGGCGGGCCGTTTTCGAGCCTAAAGTGTTACAAAACCCCATGTTTCGCTCGTAATTCTCTAACCGGGACTCCTATTTGTGAACTGTCAATTTCCACAAGTTACTTTACCCTCGAACGAAGTGCTCGTGCCGGTTTCCTATTGGTCCGGCGGCCGATTCCCATTCCGGACCCCGGCGGGCCGTTTTCGAGCCTAAAGTGTTGGAAAACCCCATCTTTCGCTCGTAATTCTCTAACCGGGACTCCTATTTGCGAACCGTCAGTTCCAATAAGTTACTCTACCCTCGAGCGAAGTGCTCGTGATGGTTTCTGATTTTTCCGGCTACCGATTCCGGTTCCGGACCCCCGGCGAGCCGTTTTCGAGCCTAAAGTGATGGAAAACCCCATCTTTTGCTCGTAATTCTCTAACCGGGAGTCCTATTAGCAAACCGTCAATTTCTACAAGTTACTTTACCCTCGAACGAAGTGCTCGTGCCAGTTTCCTATTGGTCCGGCGGCCGATTCCCATTCCGGACCCCGGCGGGCCGTTTTCGAGCCTAAAGTGTTGGAAAACCCCATCTTTCGCTTGTAATTCTCTAACCGGGACTCCTATTTGCGAACCGTCAGTTCCCATAAGTTACTCTACCCTCGAGCGAAGTGCTCGTGATGGTTTCTGATTTTTCCGGCTACCGATTCCGGTTCCGGACCCCCGGCGAGCCGTTTTCGAGCCGAAAGTGATGGAAAACCCCATCTTTTGCTCGTAATTCTCTAACCGGGAGTCCTATTAGCAAACCGTCAATTTCTACAAGTTACTTTACCCTCGAACGAAATGCTCGTGCCGGTTTCCTATTGGTCCGGTGGCCGATTCCCATTCCGGACCCGGCGGGCCGTTTTCGAGCCTAAAGTGTTGGAAAACCCCATCTTTCGCTCGTAATTCTCTAACCGGGACTCCTATTTGCGAACCGTCAGTTCCCACAAGTTACTTTACCCTCGAGCGAAGTGCTCGTGATGGTTTCTGATTTTTCTGGGTGCCGATTTCAGTTCCGGACCCCCGGTGAGCCTTTTTCGAGCCTAAAGTGTTGGAAAACCCCATGTTTCGCTCGTAATTCTCTAACCGGGAGTCCTATTTGCGAACCGTCTGTTCCCAAAAGTTACTTTACCCTCGAACGAAGTGCACGTGCTGATTTCTGATTTTTCCGACAGCCGATACCCATTCAGGACCCCCGGTGGGTCGTTTTGAGCCTGAAGTGTTGGAAAACCCAATGTTTCGCTCGTAATTCTCTAACCGGGACTTCTATTTGCGAACCGTCAAGTCCCATTGGTTACTCTATCCCCAAGCGAAGAGCTCGTGCCGATTTTCAAATTTTTCCGGCGGCCAATTCCCATTCCGGACCCCCGTCGGGCCGTTTTCGAGCCTAAAGTGTTGGAAAATGCTATTTTCGCTTGTAATTCTCTAACCGGGAATCCTAATTTCGAACCGTCAGTTCCCAAACTTGCTCTACCCTCGAAAAAAGTGCTCGTGCCAGTTTCTATTTTTTTCGGCGGCCGATTCCCGTTCCGGACTCCCGGCAGGCCGTTTTCGAGCCTAAAGTGTTGGAAAACCACATGTTTCGCTCGTAATTCTCTAACAGGGAGGTTTAGGCTCGGAAAACCCCATGTTTCGCTCGTAATTCTCTAACCGGGAGTCCTATTTGCGAACCATCAGTTCCCAAAAGTTACTCTACTCTCGATCGAAGTGTGCGTGCCGATTTCTGATTTTTTCCGACAGCCGATACCCATTCCGGACCCCCGGCGGGTCGTTTTCGAGCCTGAAGTGTTGGAAAACCCCATGTTTCGCTCGTAATTCTCTAACCGAGACTCTTATTTGCGAACCGTCAGGTCCCATAGGTTACTCTAACCCCAAGCAAAGAGCTTGTGCCGATTTTCAATTTTTCCGGCGGTCGATTCCCGTTCCGGACCCCCATCGGGCTGTTTTCGAGCCTAAAGTGTTGGAAAACGCTATTTTCGCTCGTAATTCTCTAACCGGGAGTCCTAAATTCGAACCGTCAGTTCCCAAACTTGCTCTGCCCTCGAACAAAGTGCTCGCGCCGGTTTCTAATTTTTCCGGCCGCCGATTCCCGTTCCGGACTCCCGGCGGGCCGTTTTCGAGCCTAAAGTGTTGGAAAACCACATGTTACGCTCGTAATTCTCTAACCGGGAGGTTTAGGCTCGGAAAACCCCATGTTTCGCTCGTAATTCTCTAACATGGAGTCCTATTTGCGAACCATCAGTTCCCAAAAGTTACTCTACTCTCGATCGAAGTGCACGTGCCGATTTCTGATTTTTCCGACAGCGATACCCATTCCGGACCCCCGGCGGGTCGTTTTCGAGCCTGAAGTGTTGGAAAACCCCATGTTTCGCTCGTAATTCTCTAACCGGGACTCCTATTTGCGAACCGTCAGGTCCCATAGGTTATTCTACCCCCAAGCGAAGTGCTCGTGCGATTTTCAATTTTTCCCGCAGCCGATTCCCGTTCCGGACCCCCGTCGGGCCGTTTTCGAGCCTAAAGTGTTGGAAAATGCTATTTTCGCTCGTAATTCTCTAACCGGGAGTCCTAATTTCAAACAGTTAGTTCCCAAACTTGCACTACCCTCGAACAAAGTGCTCGTGCCAGTTTCTAATTTTTCCGACGGCCGATTCCCGTTCCGGACCCCCGGCGGGCCGTTTTTGAGCCTAAAGTGTTGGAAAATGCTATTTTCGCTCGTAATTCTCTAACCGGGAGTCCTAATTTCAAACAGTTAGTTCCCAAACTTGCACTACCCTCGAACAAAGTGCTCGTGCCGGTTTCAAATTTTCCGACGGCCGATTCCCGTTCCGGACTCCCGGCGGGCCGTTTTCGAGCCTAAAGTGTCGGAAAACCATATGTTTCGCTCGTAATTCTCTAACCGGGAGTCCTATTTGCGAACCATCAGTTCCCACAAGTTAATCTACCCTTGAGCGAAGTGCTCGTGATGGTTTTAGATTTTTCCGGCTGCTGATTCCGGTTCCGAACCCCCGGCGAGCCATTTTCGATAATAAAGTGTTGGAAAACCCCATGTTTCGCTCGTAATTCTCTAACCGGGAGTCCTATTTGTGAACCGTCTATTCGCACAAGTTTACATACCCTAGAACGAAGTGCTCGTGCCGGTTTTTGAGCTTACCGATGGCTTATTCCCATTAAGGACCCTCGGCGGGCCATTTTCGTGCCAAAAGTGTTGGAAAACCCCATGTTTCGCTCGTAATTCTCTAACCGGGACAACTATTTGCGAACCGTCAGTTTCCACAAGTTACTCTACCCTCGAGCGAAGTGCCTGTGCCGGTTTCCAATTTTTACGGCAGCCGATTCCAGTTCCAGACCCCCGGCAAGCCGTTTTCGAGCCTAAAGTGTTGGAAAACCTCATGTTTCGCTCGTAATTCTCTAACCGGGACTCATATTTGCGAACCATCATTTCCCATAGGTTACTCTACCCCGAGCTAAGTATTCGTTCCTGTTTTCAATTTTTCCGGCGGCCGATTCCCATTCCGGACCCCTAGCCGGCCGTTTTCTAGCCTAAAGTGTTGGAAAACCCCATGTTTCACTCGTAATTCTCTAACCGGGAGTCCTATTTGTGAACCTTCTATTTCCACAAGTTTATCTACCCTAGAAAGAAGTGCTCGTGCCGGTTTCTGAGCTTTCCGATGGCTGATTCCCGTTATGGACCCCCGGCGGGCCGTTTTCGAGCCTAAAGTGTTGGAAAACCCCTTGTTTCGCTCGTAATTCTCTAACCGGGACTGCTATTTGGGAACCGTCAGTTTCCACAAGTTACTCTGCCCTCGAACGAAGTGCTCACGTCGGTTTTCAATTTTTCCAGAAGCCGATTCCCGTTCCATACCCCGGGCGGGCCGTTTTCGAGCCTAAATTATTGGAAAACCCCATTTTTCGCTCGTAATCTCAAACCGGGTGTCCTAATTACGAAATGTCAGTTCCCACAAGTCACTCTACCCTCGAGCGAAGTGCTCGTGATGGTTTCTAATTTTTCCGACTGCCGATTCCAGTTCCGGACCCCCGACGAGCCTTTTTCGAGCCTAAAGTGTTGGAAAACCGTATGTTTTGCTCGTAATTCTCTAACCGGGAGTCCTATTTGCGAACCATCAGTACCCAAAAGTTACTCAACCCTCGAGAGGAGTGCGCGTGCCGTTTTCTGATTTTTCCGACAACCGATAGCCATTCCGGACCCCCGGCGGGTCGTTTTCGAGCCTGAAGTGTTGGAAAACCCCATGTTTCGTTCGTAATTCTCTAACCGGGACTCCTATTTGCGAACCGTCAGGTTCCATAGGTTACTCTGCCCCCGAGCGAAGTGCTCGTGCCGGTTTTCAATTTTTCCGGCGGCCGATTCATATTCCGAACCCCCGGCGGGCCGTTTTCGAGCCTAAAGTGTTGGAAAACCCCATGTTTCACTCGTAATTCTCTAACCAGGACTCCTATTTGCGAACCATCAATTTCTACGAGTTACTTTACACTCGAACGAAGTGCTCGTGCCGGTTTCCTATTGGTCCGGCGGCCGATTCCCATTCCGGACCCCCGGCGGGCCATTTTCAAGCCTAAAGTGTTGGAAAACCCCATCTTTCGCCCGTAATTCTCTAACCGGGACTCCTATTTGCGAACCTTCAGTTCCCACAAGTTACTCTACCCTCGAGCGAAGTGCTCGTGATGGTTTCTAATTTTTCCGGCAGCCGATTCCGGTTCCGGACCCCCGGCGAGCCTTTTTCGAGCCTAAAGTGTTGGAAAACCCCATGTTTCGCTCGTAATTCCCTAACCGGGAGTCCTATTTGTGAACCGTCTATTCCCACAAGTTTCACTACCCTCGAACAAAGTGATCATGCCGGTTTTTGAGTTTTCCGGCTGCCGATTCCCGTTACGGACCCCGGCGGGCCATTTTCGAGCCTAAAGTGTTGGAAAACCCCATGTTTCGCTCTTAATTCTCTAACCGGGAGTCCTATTTGGGACCCGTCTATTCCCACAAGTTACTCTACCCTCCAACGAAGTACTCGTGCCGGTTTTCAATTATTCCGGCGGCCGATTCCCATTCCGGACCGCCGGCGGGCCGATTTCGAGCCTAAAGTGTTGGAAAAGCACATGTTTCACTCGTAATTTTCTAACCGGGAGTCCTAATTGCGAACCATCAGTTCTCAAAAGTTACTCTACCCTCGATCGAAGTGCGCGTGCCGATTTCGGATTTTTCCGACAGTCGATACCCATTCCGGACCCCCGGCGGGCCGTTTTTGAGCCTAAAGTGTTGGAAAACCCCATGTTTCGCTCGTAATTCTCTAACCGGGAGTCCTATTTGCGAACCATCAGTTTCCAAAAGTTACTCTACTCTCGATCGAAGTGTGCGTGCCGATTTCTGACTTTTCCGACAGCCGATACCCATCCCGGACCCCCGGCTGGTCGTTTTTGAGCCTGAAGTGTTGGAAAAACCCATGTTTTGCTCGTAATTCTCTAACCGGGACACCTATTTGCGAACCGTCAGGTCCCATAGGTTACTCTATCCCCAAGCGAAGAGCTCGTGACGATTTTCAATTTTTCCGGCGGCCGATTCCCGTTCCGGACCCCTGTCGGGCCGTTTTCGAGCCTAAAGTGTTGGAAAATGCTATTTTCGCTCGTAATTCTCTAACCGGGAGTCCTAATTTCGAACCGTCAGTTCCCAAACTTGCTCTACCCTCGAACAAAGTGCTCGTGCCAGTTTCTGATTTTTCCGGCGCCCGATTCCCGTTCCGGACTCCCGGCAGGCCGTTTTCGAGCCTAAAGTGTTGGAAAACCCCATGTTTCGCTCGTAATTCTCTAACCGAGACTGCTATTTGCAAACCGTCAATTTCCACAAGTTACTTTACCCTCGAACGATGTGCTCATGCCGGTTTCCTATTGGTCCGGGGGCCGTTTCCCATTCCGGACCCCCGGCGGGCCGTTTTCGAGCCTAAAGTGTTGGAAAACCACATCTGTCGCTCGTAATTCTGTAATCGAGACTCCTATTTGCGAACCGTCAGTTCCCACAAGTTACTCTACCCTCGAGCGAGGTGCTCGTGATGGTTTCTAATTTTTTCGGCTGCCGATTCCGGTTCCGGACCCCGGCGAACAATTTTCGAGCCTAAAGTGTTGGAAAACCCCATGTTTCGCTCCTAATTCTCTAACCGGGAGTCCTATTTACGAACCGTCTATTTCCACAAGTTTCTATACCCTGGAACGAGGTGCTCGTGCTAGTTTCTGAGTTTTCCGCCTGCTGATTCCCGTTACGGACCCCCATCGGGCCGTTTTCGAGCCTAAAGTGTTGGAAAACCCAATATTTCGCTCGTAATTCTCTAACCGGGACTCTTATTTGTGAACCGTCAGGTCCCATAGGTTACTCTATCCCCAAGCGAAGAGCTCGTGTCGATTTTTAATTTTTCCGGTGGCCGATTCCCGTTCCGGACCCCCGTCGGGCCGTTTTCGAGCCTAAAGTGTTGGAAAATGCTATTTTCGCTCGTAATTCTCTAACCGGGAGTCCTAATTTCGAACCGTCAGTTCCCAAACTTGCTCTACCCTCGAACAAAGTGCTCGTGCCGGTTTCTATTTTTTCCGGTGGCCGATTCCCGTTCTGGACTCCCGGCAGGCCGTTTTCGAGCCTAAAGTGTTGGAAAACCACATGTTTCGCTCGTAATTCTCTAACCGGGAGGTTTAGGCTCGGAAAACCCAATGTTTCGCTCGTAATTCTCTAACCGGGAGTCCTATTTGCGAACCATCAGTTTCCAAAAGTTACTCTACTCTCGATCGAAGTGTGCGTGCCGATTTCTGACTTTTCCGACAGCCGATACCCATCCCGGACCCCCGGCTGGTCGTTTTTGAGCCTGAAGTGTTGGAAAAACCCATGTTTTGCTCGTAATTCTCTAACCGGGACACCTATTTGCGAACCGTCAGGTCCCATAGGTTACTCTATCCCCAAGCGAAGAGCTCGTGCCAATTTTCAATTTTTCCGGCGGACGATTCCCGTTCCGGACCCCCGTCGGGCCGTTTTCGAGCCTAAAGTGTTGGAAAATGCTATTTTCGCTCGAAATTCTCTAACCGGGAGTCCTAATTTCGAACCGTCAGTTCCCAAACTTGCTCTACCCTCGAACAAAGTGCTCGTGCCGGTTTCTATTTTTTCCGGTGGCCGATTCCCGTTCTGGACTCCCGGCAGGCCGTTTTCGAGCCTAAAGTGTTGGAAAACCACATGTTTCGCTCGTAATTCTCTAACCGGGAGGTTTAGGCTCGGAAAACCCAATGTTTCGCTCGTAATTCTCTAACCGGGAGTCCTATTTGCGAACCATCAGTTCCCAAAAGTTACTCTACTCTCGATCGAAGTGTGCGTGCCGATTTCTGACTTTTCCGACAGCCGATACCCATCCCGGACCCCCGGCTGGTCGTTTTTGAGCCTGAAGTGTTGGAAAAACCCATGTTTTGCTCGTAATTCTCTAACCGGGACACCTATTTGCGAACCGTCAGGTCCCATAGGTTACTCTATCCCCAAGCGAAGAGCTCGTGCCGATTTTCAATTTTTCCGGCGGACGATTCCCGTTCCGGACCCCCGTCGGGCCGTTTTCGAGTCTAAAGTGTTGGAAAATGCTATTTGCGCTTGTAATTCTCTAACCGGGAGTCCTAATTTCGAACCGTCAGTTCCCAAACTTGCTCTACCCTCGAACAAAGTGCTCGTGCCGGTTTCTATTTTTTCCGGTGGCCGATTCCCGTTCTGGACTCCCGGCAGGCCGTTTTCGAGCCTAAAGTGTTGGAAAACCACATGTTTCGCTCGTAATTCTCTAACCGGGAGGTTTAGGCTCGGAAAACCCAATGTTTCGCTCGTAATTCTCTAACCGGGAGTCCTATTTGCGAACCATCAGTTCCCAAAAGTTACTCTACTCTCGATCGAAGTGTGCGTGCCGATTTCTGATTTTTCCGATAGCCGATACCCATCCCGGACCCCCGGCGGGTCGTTTTCGAGCCTGAAGTGTTGGAAAAACCCATGTTTCGCTCGTAATTCTCTAATCGGGACTCCTATTTGCGAACCGTCAGGTCCCATAGGTTACTCTATCCCCAAGCGAAGAGCTCGTGTCGATTTTTAATTTTTCCGGTGGCCGATTCCCGTTCCGGACCCCCGTCGGGCCGTTTTCGAGCCTAAAGTGTTGGAAAATGCTATTTTCGCTCGAAATTCTCTAACCGGGAGTCCTAATTTCGAACCGTCAGTTCCCAAACTTGCTCTACCCTCGAACAAAGTGCTCGTGCCAGTTTTTGATTTTTCCGGCGGCCGATTCCCGTTCCGGACTCCCGGCGGGCCGTTTTCGAGCCTAAAGTGTTGGAAAACCCCATGTTTCGCTCGTAATTCTCTAACCGAGACTGCGATTTGCAAACCGTCAATTTCCACAAGTTACTTTACCCTCGAACGATGTGCTCGTGCCAGTTTCCTATTGGTCCGGGGGCCGTTTCCCATTCCGGACCCCCGGCGGGCCGTTTTCGAGCCTAAAGTGTTGGAAAACCACATCTTTCGCTCGTAATTCTGTAACCGAGACTCCTATTTGCGAACCGTCAGTTCCAACAAGTTACTCTACCCTCGAGCGAGGTGCTCGTGATGGTTTCTAATTTTTTCGGCTGCCGATTCCGGTTCCGGACCCCCGGCGAACAATTTTCGAGCCTAAAGTGTTGGAAAACCCCATGTTTCGCTCCTAATTCTCTAACCGGGAGTCCTATTTACGAACCGTCTATTCCCACAAGTTTCTCTACCCTGGAATGAGGTGCTCGTGCTAGTTTCTGAGTTTTCCGCCTGCTGATTCCCGTTACGGACCCCCATCGGGCCGTTTTCGAGCCTAAAGTGTTGGAAAACCCAATATTTCGCTCGTAATTCTCTAACCGGGACTCTTATTTGTGAACCGTCAGGTCCCATAGGTTACTCTATCCCCAAGCGAAGAGCTCGTGCCAATTTTCAATTTTTCCGGCGGACGATTCCCGTTCCGGACCCCCGTCGGGCCGTTTTCGAGCCTAAAGTGTTGGAAAATGCTATTTTCGCTCGAAATTCTCTAACCGGGAGTCCTAATTTCGAACCGTCAGTTCCCAACTTGCTCTACGCTCGAACAAAGTGCTCGTGCCGGTTTCTAATATTTCCGGCGGCCGATTCCCCTTCCGGACTTCCCGGCGGGCCGTTTTCGAGGCATAAAGTGTTGAAGGAAACCAATGGTTTTGTCGTAATTCTCTAACCGGGAGGTTTACGCTCGGAAACCCCCCACTATGTTTCGCTCGTAATTCTATAAACCGGGAGTCCTATTTGCGAACCATCAGTTCCCAAAGTTACTCTACTCTCGATCGAAGTGGGCGTGCCGATTTTTTGATTTTTCCGACAGCCGATACCCATTCCGGACCCCCGGCGGGTCGTTTCGAGCCTGACGTGTTGGAAAACCCCATGTTTCGCTCGTAATTCTCTCTAACCGGGACTCCTATTTGCGAACCGTCAGGTCCATAGGTTTACTCTTATCCCCAAGCGAAGAGCCTCGTGCCGATTTTCAATTTTTTCCGGCAGCCGGATTCCCATTCCGAACCCCCGTCGGGCCGTTTTCGAGGCCTAAAGTTTTGGAAAATGCTATGTGCGCTCGTAATTCTCTAACCGGGAGTCCTAATTTCGAACCGTCAGTTCCCAAACTTGCTCTACCCTCGAACAAAGTGCTCGTGCCGGACTCCCGACAGGCCGTTTTCGAGCCTAAAGTGTTGGAAAACCACATGTTTCGCTCGTAATTCTCTAACCGGGAGGTTTAGGCTCGGAAAACCCCATGTTTCGCTCGTAATTTTGTAACCGGGAGTCCTATTTGCGAACCATCAGTTCCCAAAAAGTTACTCTACTCTCGATCGAAGTGTGCGTGCCGATTTCTAATTTTTTCCGACAGCCGATACCCATCCCGGACCCCCGGCGGGTCGTTTTCGAGCCTGAAGTGTTGGAAAAACCCATGTTTCGCTCGTAATTCTCTAATCGGGACTCCTATTTGCGAACCGTCAGGTCCCATAGGTTACTCTATCCCTAAGCGAAGAGCTCGTGCCGATGTTTCAATTTTTTCCGGCGGCCGAGTTCCCGTTCCGGACCCCCGTCGGGCCGTTTTTGAGCCTAAAGTGTTGGAAAATGCTATTTTCGCTCGTAATTCTCTAACCGGGAGTCCTAATTTCGAACCGTCAGTTCCCAAACTTGCTCTACCCTCGAACAAAGTGCTCGTGCCAGTTTTTGATTTTTCCGGCGCCCGATTCCCGTTCCGGACTACCGGCGGGCCGTTTTCGAGCCTAAAGTGTTGGAAAACCCCATGTTTCGCTCGTAATTCTCTAACCGAGACTGCTATTTGCAAACCGTCAATTTCCACAAGTTACTTTTACCTCGAACGATGTGCTCGTGCCGGTTTCCTATTGGTCCGGGGGCCGTTTCCCATTCCGGACCCCCGGCGGGCCGTTTTCGAGCCTAAAGTGTTGGAAAACCACATCTTTCGCTCGTAATTCTGTAACCGAGACTCCTATATGCGAACCGTCAGTTACCACAAGTTACTCTACCCGCGAGCGAGGTGCTCGTGATGGTTTCTAATTTTTTCGGCTGCCGATTCCGGTTCCGGACCCCCGGCGAACAATTTTCGAGCCTAAAGTGTTGGAAAACCCCATGTTTCACTCCTAATTCTCTAACCGGGAGTCCTATTTACGAACTGTCTATTCCCACAAGTTTCTCTACCCTGGAACGAGGTGCTCGTGCTAGTTTCTGAGTTTTCCGCCTGCTAATTCCCGTTACGGACCCCCATCGGGCTGTTTTCGAGCCTAAAGTGTTGGAAAACCCAATGTTTCGCTCGTAATTCTCTAACCGGGACTCCTATTTGTGAACCGTCAGGTCCCATAGGTTACTCTATCCCCAAGCGAAGAGCTCGTGTCCATTTTTAATTTTTCCGGTGGCCGATTCCCGTTCCGGACCCCCGTCGGGCCGTTTTCGAGCCTAAAGTGTTGGAAAATGTTATTTTCGCTCGAAATTCTCTAACCGGGAGTCCTAATTTCGAACCGTCAGTTCCCAAACTTGCTCTACGCTCGAACAAAGTGCTCGTGCCGGTTTCTAATTTTTCCGGCGGCCGATTCCCGTTTCGGACTCCCGGCGGGCCGTTTTCGAGCCTAAAGTGTTGGAAAACCACATGTTTCGCTCGTAATTCTCTAACCGGGAGGTTTACGCTCGGAAAACCCCATGTTTCGCTCGTAATTCTGTAACCGGGAGTCCTATTTGCGAACCATCAGTTCCCAAAAGTTACTCTACTCTCGATCGAAGTGTGCGTGCCGATTTCTAATTTTTCCGACAGCCGATACCCATCCCGGACCCCTGGCGGGTCGTTTTCGAGCCTGAAGTGTTGGAAAAACCCATGTTTCGCTCGTAATTCTCTAACCGGGACTCCTATTTACGAACCGTCAGGTCCCATAGGTTACTCTATCCCCAAACGAAGAGCTCGTGCCGATTTTCAATTTTTTCGGCGGCCGATTCCCGTTCCGGACCCCTGTCGGGCCGTTTTCGAGCCTAAAGTGTTGGAAAATGCTATTTTCGCTCGTAATTCTCTAACCGGGAGTCCTAATTTCGAACCGTCAGTTCCCAAACTTGCTCTACCCTCGAACAAAGTGCTTGTGCCGGTTTCTATTTTTTCCGGCGGCCGATTCCCGTTCCGGACTCCCGGCAGGCCGTTTTCGAGCCTAAAGTGTTGGAAAACCACATGTTTCGCTCGTAATTCTCTAACCGGGAGGTTTAGGCTCGGAAAACCCCATGTTTCGCTCGTAATTCTCTAACCGGGAGTCCTATTTGCGAACCATCAGTTCCCAAAAGTTACTCTACTCTCGATCGAAGTGTGCGTGCCGATTTCTAATTTTTCCGACAGCCGATACCCATCCCGGACCCCCGGCGGGTCGTTTTCGAGCCTGAAGTGTTGGAAAAACCCATGTTTCGCTCGTAATTCTCTAACTGGGACTCCTATTTGCGAACCGTCAGGTCCCATAGGTTACTCTATCCCCAAGCGAAGAGCTCGTGCCGATTCTCAATTTTTCCGGCGGCCGATTCCCGTTCCGGACCCCCGTCGGGCCGTTTTCGAGCCTAAAGTGTTGGAAAATGATATTTTCGCTCGTAATTCTCTAACCGGGAGTCCTAGTTTCGAACCGTCAGTTCCCAAACTTGCTCTACCCTCGAACAAAGTGCTCGTGCCAGTTTCTGATTTTTCCGGCACCCGATTCCCATTCCGGACTCCCGGCGGGCCGTTTTCGAGCCTAAAGTGTTGGAAAACCCCATGTTTCGCTCGTAATTCTCTAACCGAGACTGCTATTTGCAAACCGTCAATTTCCACAAGTTACTTTACCCTCGAACGATGTGGTCGTGCCGGTTTCCTATTGGTCCGGGGGCCGTTTCCCATTCCGGACCCCCGGCGGGCCGTTTTCGAGCCTAAAGTGTTGGAAAACCACATCTTTCGCTCGTAATTCTGTAACCGAGACTCCTATTTGCGAACCGTCAGTTCCCACAAGTTACTCTACCCTCGACCGAGGTGCTCGTGATGGTTTCTAATTTTTTCGGCTGCCGATTCCGGTTCCGGACCCCCGGCGAACAATTTTCGAGCCTAAAGTGTTGGAAAACCCCATGTTTCGCTCCTAATTCTCTAACCGGGAGTCCTATTTACGAACTGTCTATTCCCACAAGTTTCTCTACCCTGGAACTAGGTGCTCGTGCTAGTTTTTGAGTTTTCCGCCTGCTGATTCCCGTTACGGACCCCCATCGGGCCGTTTTCGAGCCTAAAGTGTTGGAAAACCCAATGTTTCGCTCGTAATTCTCTAACCGGGACTCCTATTTGTGAACCGTCAGGTCCCATAGGTTACTCTATCCCCAAGCGAAGAGCTCGTGTCGATTTTTAATTTTTCCGGTGGCCGATTCCCGTTCCGGACCCCCGTCAGGCCATTTTCGTGCCTAAAGTATTGGAAAATGCTATTTTCGCTCGAAATTCTCTAACCGGGAGTCCTAATTTCGAACCGTCAGTTCCCAAACTTGCTCTACGCTCGAACAAAGTGCTCGTGCCGCTTTCTAATTTTTCCGGCGGCCGATTCCCCTTCCGGACTCCCGGCGGGCCGTTTTCGAGCCTAAAGTGTTGGAAAACCACATGTTTCGCTCGTAATTCTCTAACCGGGAGGTTTACGCTCGGAAAACCCCATGTTTCGCTCGTAATTTTGTAACCGGGAGTCCTATTTGCGAACCATCAGTTGCCAAAAGTTACTCTACTCTCGATCGAAGTGTGCGTGCCGATTTCTAATTTTTCCGACAGCTGATACCCATTCAGGACCCCCGGCGGGTCGTTTTCGAGCCTGAAGTGTTGGAAAACCCCATGTTGCGCTCGTAATTCTCTAACCGGGACTCCTATTTGCGAACCGTCAGGTCCCATAGGTTACTCTATCCCCAAGCGAAGAGCTCGTGCCGATTTTCAATTTTTCTGGCGGCCGATTCCCGTTCCGGACCCCCGTCGGGCCGTTTTCGAGCCTAAAGTGTTGGAAAATGCTATTTGCGCTAGTAATTCTCTAACCGGGAGTCCTAATTTCAAACCGTCAGTTCCCAAACTTGCTCTACGCTAGAACAAAGTGCTCGTGCCGGTTTCTAATTTTTCCGGCGGCCGATTCCCGTTTCGGACTCCCGGCGGGCCGTTTTCGAGCCTAAAGTGTTGGAAAACCACATGTTTCGCTCGTAATTCTCTAACCGGGAGGTTTACGCTCGGAAAACCCCATGTTTCGATCGTAATTCTCTAACCGGGAGTCCTATTTGCGAACCATCAGTTCCCAAAAGTTACTCTACTCTCGATCGAAGTGTGCGTGCCGATTTCTGATTTTTCCGACAGCCGATACCCATTCCGGACCCCCGGCGGGTCGTTTTCGAGCCTGAAGTGTTGGAAAACCCCATGTTTCGGTCGTAATTCTCTAACCGGGACTCCTATTTGCGAACCGTCAGGTCCCATAGGTTACTCTATCCCCAAGCGAAGAGCTCGTGTCCATTTTTAATTTTTCCGGTGGCCGATTCCCGTTCCGGACTCCTGTCGGGCCATTTTCGAGCCTAAAGTGTTGGAAAATGCTATTTTCGCTCGAAATTCTCTAACCGGGAGTCCTAATTTCGAACCGTCAGTTCCCAAACTTGCTCTACGCTCGAACAAAGTGCTCGTGCCGCTTTCTAATTTTTCCGGCGGCCGATTCCCCTTCCGGACTCCCGGCGGGCCGTTTTCGAGCCTAAAGTGTTGGAAAACCCCATGTTTCGCTCGTAATTCTCTAACCGAGACTGCTATTTGCAAACCGTCAATTTCCACAAGTTACTTTACCCTCGAACGATGTGGTCGTGCCGGTTTCCTATTGGTCCGGGGGCCGTTTCCCATTCCGGACCCCCGGCGGGCCGTTTTCGAGCCTAAACTGTTGGAAAACCACATCTT
The DNA here is from genome assembly GCA_012931725.1 of Litsea cubeba. Taxonomy (NCBI): domain Eukaryota; kingdom Viridiplantae; phylum Streptophyta; class Magnoliopsida; order Laurales; family Lauraceae; genus Litsea; species Litsea cubeba. The sequence continues at coordinate 33,449 of WHSA01000046.1, forward strand.
TCGCTCGTAATTCTGTAACCGAGACTCCTATTTGCGAACCGTCAGTTCCCACAAGTTACTCTACCCTCGAGCGAGGTGCTCGTGATGGTTTCTAATTTTTTCGGCTGGCGATTCCGGTTCCGGACCCCCGGCGAACAATTTTCGAGCCTAAAGTGTTGGAAAACCCCATGTTTCGCTCCTAATTCTCTAACCGGGAGTCCTATTTACGAACCGTCTATTCCCACAAGTTTCTCTACCCTGGAACGAGGTGCTCGTGCTAGTTTCTGAGTTTTCCGCCTCCTGATTCCCGTTACGGACCCCCATCGGGCCGTTTTCGAACCTAAAGTGTTGGAAAACCCAATGTTTCGCTCGTTATTCTCTAACCGGGACTCCTATTTGTGAACCGTCAGGTCCCATAGGTTACTCTATCCCCAAGCGAAGAGCTCGTGTCCATTTTTAATTTTTCCGGTGGCCGATTCCCGTTCCGGACTCCTGTCGGGCCATTTTCGAGCCTAAAGTGTTGGAAAATGCTATTTTCGCTCGAAATTCTCTAACCGGGAGTCCTAATTTTGAACCGTCAGTTCCCAAACTTGCTCTACGCTCGAACAAAGTGCTCGTGCCGGTTTCTAATTTTTTCGGCGGCCGATTCCCGTTTCGGACTCCCGGCGGGCCGTTTTCCGAGCCTAAAGTGTTGGAAAACCACATGTTTCGCTCGTAATTCTCTAACCGGGAGGTTTACGCTCGGAAAACCCCATGTTTCGCTCGTAATTCTGTAACCGGGAGTCCTATTTGCGAACCATCAGTTCCCAAAAGTTACTCTACTCTCGATCGAAGTGTGCGTGCCGATTTCTGATTTTTTCCGACAGCCGATTCCCATTCCGGACCCCCGGCGGGTCGTTTTCGAGCCCGAAGTGTTGGAAAACCCCATGTTTCGCTCGTAATTCTCTAACCGGGACTCCTATTTGCGAACCGTCAGGTCCCATAGGTTACTCTATCCCCAAGCGAAGAGCTCGTGCCGATTTTCAATTTTTCCGGCGGCCGATTCCCGTTCCGGACCCCCGTCGGGCCGTTTTCGAGCCTAAAGTGTTGGAAAATGCTATTTGCGCTCGTAATTCTCTAACCAGGAGTCCTAATTTCGAACCGTCAGTTCCCAAACTTGCTCTACCCTCGAACAAAGTGCTCGTGCCGGTTTCTATTTTTTCCGGCGGTCGATTACCGTTCCGGACTCCCGGCAGGCCGTTTTCGAGCCTAAAGTGTTGGAAAACCACATGTTTCGCTCGTAATTCTCTAACCGGGAGTCCTATTTGCAAACCATCAGTTCCCAAAAGTTACTCTACTCTCGATCGAAGTGTGCGTGCCGATTTCTGATTTTTCCGACAGCCGATACCCATCCCGGACCCCCGGCGGGTCGTTTTCGAGCCTGAAGTGTTGGAAAAACCCATGTTTCGCTCGTAATTCTCTAACCGGGACTCCTATTTGCGAACCGTCAGGTCCCATAGGTTACTCTATCCCCAAGCGAAGAGCTCGTGCCGATTTTTAATTTTTTCAGCGGCCGATTCCCGTTCCGGACCCCCGTCGGGCCGTTTTCGAGCCTAAAGTGTTGGAAAATGCTATTTTCGCTCGTAATTCTCTAACCGGGAGTCCTAATTTCGAACCGTCAGTTCCCAAACTTGCTCTACCCTCGAACAAAGTGCTCGTGCCAGTTTCTGATTTTTTCCGGCGCCCGATTCCCGTTCCGGACTCCCGGCGGGCCGTTTTCGAGCCTAAAGTGTTGGAAAACCCCATGTTTCGCTCGTAATTCTCTAACCGAGACTGCTATTTGCAAACCGTCAATTTCCACAAGTTGCTTTACCCTCGAACGATGTGCTCGTGCCGGTTTCCTATTGGTCCGGGGGCCGTTTCCCATTCCGGACCCCCGGCGGGCCGTTTTCGAGCCTAAACTGTTGGAAAACCACATCTTTCGCTCGTAATTCTGTAACCGAGACTCCTATTTGCGAACCGTCAGTTCCCAAAAGTTACTCTACCCTCGAACGAGGTGTTCGTGATGGTGTCTAATTTTTTCGGCTGCCGATTCCGGTTCCGGACCCCCGGCGAACAATTTTCGAGCCTAAAGTGTTGGAAAACCCCATGTTTCGCTCCTAATTCTCTAAGCGGGAGTCCTATTTACTAACTGTCTATTCCCACAAGTTTCTCTACCCTGGAACGAGGTGCTCGTGCTAGTTTCTGAGTTTTCCGCCTGCTGATTCCCGTTACGGACCCCCATCGGGCCGTTTTCGAGCCTAAAGTGTTGGAAAACCCAATGTTTCGCTCGTAATTCTCTAACCGGGACTCCTATTTGTGAACCGTCAGGTCCCATAGGTTACTCTATCCCCAAGCGAAGAGCTCGTGTCAATTTTTAATTTTTCCGGTGGCCGATTCCCGTTCCCGACCCCCGTCGGGCCGTTTTCGAGCCTAAAGTGTTGGAAAATGTTATTTTCGCTCGAAATTCTCTAACCGGGAGTCCTAATTTCGAACCGTCAGTTCCCAAACTTGTTCTACGCTCGAACAAAGTGCTCGTGCCGGTTTCTAATTTTTCCGGCGGCCGATTCCCGTTTCGGACTCCCGGCGGGCCGTTTTCGAGCCTAAAGTGTTGGAAAACCACATGTTTCGCTCGTAATTCTCTAACCGGGAGTCCTATTTGCAAACCATCAGTTCCCAAAAGTTACTCTACTCTCGATCGAAGTGTGCGTGCCGATTTCTAATTTTTCCGACAGCCGATACCCATCCCGGACCCCCGGCGGGTCGTTTTCGAGCCTGAAGTGTTGGAAAAACCCATGTTTCGCTCGTAATTCTCTAACCGGGACTCCTATTTGCGAACCGTCAGGTCCCATAGGTTACTCTATCCCCAAGCGAAGAGCTCGTGCCAATTTTCAATTTTTTCGGCGGCCGATTCCCGTTCCGGAACCCCGTCGGGCCGTTTTCGAGCCTAAAGTGTTGGAAAATGCTATTTTCGCTCGTAATTCTCTAACCGGGAGTCCTAATTTCGAACCGTCAGTTCCCAAACTTGCTCTACCCTCGAACAAAGTGCTCGTGCCAGTTTCTGTTTTTTTCGGCGCCCGATTCCCATTCCGGACTCCCGAAGGGCCGTTTTCGAGCCTAAAGTGTTGGAAAACCCCATGTTTCGCTCGTAATTCTCTAACCGAGACTGCTATTTGCAAACCGTCAATTTCCACAAGTTACTTTACCCTCGAACGATGTGCTCGTGCCGGTTTCCTATTGGTCCGGGGGCCGTTTCCCATTCCGGACCCCCGGCGGGCCGTTTTCGAGCCTAAAGTGTTGGAAAACCACATCTTTCGCTTGTAATTCTGTAACCGAGACTCCTATTTGCGAACCGTCAGTTCCCACAAGTTACTCTACCCTCGAGCGAGGTGTTCGTGATGGTTTCTAATTTTTTCGGCTGCCGATTCCGGTTCCGGACCCCCGGCGAACAATTTTAGAGCCTAAAGTGTTGGAAAACCCCATGTTTCGCTCCTAATTCTCTAACCGGGAGTCCTATTTACGAACTGTCTATTCCCACAAGTTTCTCTACCCTGGATCGAGGTGCTCGTGCTAGTTTCTGAGTTTTCCGCCTGCTGATTCCCGTTACGGACCCCCATCGGGCCGTTTTCGAGCCTAAAGTGTTGGAAAACCCAATGTTTCGCTCGTAATTCTCAAACTGGGACTCCTATTTGTGAACCGTCAGGTCCCATAGGTTACTCTACCCTCGAGCGAGGTGTTCGTGATGGTTTCTAATTTTTTCGGCTGCCGATTCCGGTTCCGGACCCCCGGCGAACAATTTCGAGCCTAAAGTGTTGGAAAACCCCATGTTTCGCTCCTAATTCTCTAACAGGGACTCCTATTTGTGAACCGTCAGGTCCCATAGGTTACTCTATCCCCAAGCGAAGAGCTCGTGTCGATTTTTAATTTTTTCCGGTGGCCGATTCCCTTTCCGGACCCCCGTCGGGCCGTTTTCGAGCCTAAAGTGTTGGAAAATGCTATTTTCGCTCGAAATTCTCTAACCGGGAGTCCTAATTTCGAAACCGTCAGTTCCCAAACTTGCACTACGCTCGAACAAAGTGCTCGTGCCGGTTTCTAATTTTTCCGGTGGCCGATTCCCGTTTCGGACTCCCGGCGGGCCGTTTTCGAGCCTAAAGTGTTGGAAAACCACGCTCGTAATTCTCTAACCGGGAGGTTTACGCTCGGAAAACCCCATGTTTCGCTCGTAATTCTGTAACCGGGAGTCCTATTTGCGAACCATCAGTTCCCAAAAGTTACTCTACTCTCGATCGAAGTGTGCGTGCCGATTTCTAATTTTTCCGACAGCCGATACCCATCCCGGACCCCCGGCGGGTCGTTTTCGAGCCTGAAGTGTTGGAAAACCCCATGTTTCGCTCGTAATTCTCTAACCGGGACTCCTATTTGCGAACCGTCAGGTCCCATAGGTTACTCTATCCCCAAGCGAAGAGCTCGTGCCGATTTTCAATTTTTCCGGCGGACGATTCCCGTTCCGGACCCCCGTCGGGCCGTTTTCGAGCCTAAAGTGTTGGAAAATGCTATTTTTGCTCGTAATTCTCTAACCGGGAGTCCTAATTTCGAACCGTCAGTTCCCAAACTTGCTCTACCCTCGAACAAAGTGCTCATGCCAGTTTCTGATTTTTCCGGCGCCCGATTCCCGTTCCGGACTCCCGGCGGGCCGTTTTTCGAGCCTAAAGTGTTGGAAAACCCCATGTTTCGCTCGTAATTCTCTAACCGAGACTGCTATTTGCAAACCGTCAATTTCCACAAGTTACTTTACCCTCGAACGATGTGCTCGTGCCGGTTTCCTATTGGTCCGGGGGCCGTTTCCCATTCCGGACCCCCGGCGGGCCGTTTTCGAGCCTAAAGTGTTGGAAAACCACATCTTTCGCTCGTAATTCTGTAACCGAGACTCCTATTTGCGAACCGTCAGTTCCCACAAGTTACTCTACCCTCGAGCGAGGTTCTCGTGATGGTTTCTAATTTTTTCGGCTGGCGATTCCGGTTCCGGACCCCCGGCGAACAATTTTCGAGCCTAAAGTGTTGGAAAACCCCATGTTTCGCTCCTAATTCTCTAACCGGGAGTCCTATTTACGAACCGTCTATTCCCACAAGTTTCTCTACCCTGGAACGAGGTGCTCGTGCTAGTTTCTGAGTTTTCCGCCTGCTGATTCCCGTTACGGACCCCCATCGGGCCGTTTTCGAACCTAAAGTGTTGGAAAACCCAATGTTTCGCTCGTAATTCTCTAACCGGGACTCCTATTTGTGAACCGTCAGGTCCCATAGGTTACTCTATCCCCAAGCGAAGAGCTCGTGTCCATTTTTAATTTTTCCGGCGGCCGATTCCCGTTCCGGACCCCTGTCGGGCCGTTTTCGAGCCTAAAGTGTTGGAAAATGCTATTTTCGCTCGAATTCTCTAACCGGGAGTCCTAATTTGAATCGTCAGTTCCCAAACTTGCTCTACGCTCGAACAAAGTGCTCGTGCCGGTTTCTAATTTTTTCGGCGGCCGATTCCCGTTTCGGACTCCCGGCGGGCCGTTTTCGAGCCTAAAGTGTGGAAAACCACATGTTTCGCTCGTAATTCTCTAACCGGGAGGTTTACGCTCGGAAAACCCCATGTTTCGCTCGTAATTCTGTAACCGGGAGTCCTATTTGCGAACCATCAGTTCCCAAAAGTTACTCTACTCTCGATCGAAGTGTGCGTGCCGATTTCTGATTTTTCCGACAGCCGATTCCCATTCCGGACCCCCGGCGGGTCGTTTTCGAGCCCGAAGTGTTGGAAAACCCCATGTTTCGCTCGTAATTCTCTAACCGAGACTCCTATTTGCGAACCGTCAGGTCCCATAGGTTACTCTATCCCCAAGCGAAGAGCTCGTGCCGATTTTCAATTTTTCCGGCGGCCGATTCCCGTTCCGGACCCCCGTCGGGCCGTTTTCGAGCCTAAAGTGTTGGAAAATGCTATTTTCGCTCGTAATTCTCTAACCGGGAGTCCTAATTTCGAACCGTCAGTTCCCAAACTGCTCTACCCTCGAACAAAGTGCTCGTGCCAGTTTCTGTTTTTTTCGGCGCCCGATTCCCATTCCGGACTCCCGAAGGGCCGTTTTCGAGCCTAAAGTGTTGGAAAACCCCATGTTTCGCTCGTAATTCTCTAACCGAGACTGCTATTTGCAAACCGTCAATTTCCACAAGTTACTTTACCCTCGAACGATGTGCTCGTGCCGGTTTCCTATTGGTCCGGGGGCCGTTTCCCATTCCGGACCCCCGGCGGGCCGTTTTCGAGCCTAAAGTGTTGGAAAACCACATCTTTCGCTCGTAATTCTGTAACCGAGACTCCTATTTGCGAACCGTCAGTTCCCACAAGTTACTCTACCCTCGAGCGAGGTGTTCGTGATGGTTTCTAATTTTTTCGGCTGCCGATTCCGGTTCCGGACCCCCGGCGAACAATTTTAGAGCCTAAAGTGTTGGAAAACCCCATGTTTCGCTCCTAATTCTCTAACCGGGAGTCCTATTTACGAACTGTCTATTCCCACAAGTTTCTCTACCCTGGATCGAGGTGCTCGTGCTAGTTTCTGAGTTTTCCGCCTGCTGATTCCCGTTACGGACCCCCATCGGGCCGTTTTCGAGCCTAAAGTGTTGGAAAACCCAATGTTTCGCTCGTAATTCTCAAACTGGGACTCCTATTTGTGAACCGTCAGGTCCCATAGGTTACTCTACCCTCGAGCGAGGTGTTCGTGATGGTTTCTAATTTTTTCGGCTGCCGATTCCGGTTCCGGACCCCCGGCGAACAATTTTCGAGCCTAAAGTGTTGGAAAACCCCATGTTTCGCTCCTAATTCTCTAACAGGGACTCCTATTTGTGAACCGTCAGGTCCCATAGGTTACTCTATCCCCAAGCGAAGAGCTCGTGTCGATTTTTAATTTTTTCCGGTGGCCGATTCCCTTTCCGGACCCCCGTCGGGCCGTTTTCGAGCCTAAAGTGTTGGAAAATGCTATTTTCGCTCGAAATTCTCTAACCGGGAGTCCTAATTTCGAACCGTCAGTTCCCAAACTTGCACTACGCTCGAACAAAGTGCTCGTGCCGGTTTCTAATTTTTCCGGTGGCCGATTCCCGTTTCGGACTCCCGGCGGGCCGTTTTCGAGCCTAAAGTGTTGGAAAACCACGCTCGTAATTCTCTAACCGGGAGGTTTACGCTCGGAAAACCCCATGTTTCGCTCGTAATTCTATAACCGGGAGTCCTATTTGCGAACCATCAGTTCCCAAAAGTTACTCTACTCTCGATCGAAGTGTGCGTGCCGATTTCTAATTTTTCCGACAGCCGATACCCATCCCGGACCCCCGGCGGGTCGTTTTCGAGCCTGAAGTGTTGGAAAACCCCATGTTTCGCTCGTAATTCTCTAACCGGACTCCTATTTGCGAACCGTCAGGTCCCATAGGTTACTCTATCCCCAAGCGAAGAGCTCGTGCCGATTTTCAATTTTTCCGGCGGACGATTCCCGTTCCGGACCCCCGTCGGGCCGTTTTCGAGCCTAAAGTGTTGGAAAATGCTATTTTTGCTCGTAATTCTCTAACCGGGAGTCCTAATTTCGAACCGTCAGTTCCCAAACTTGCTCTACCCTCGAACAAAGTGCTCATGCCAGTTTCTGATTTTTCCGGCGCCCGATTCCCGTTCCGGACTCCCGGCGGGCCGTTTTCGAGCCTAAAGTGTTGGAAAACCCCATGTTTCGCTCGTAATTCTCTAACCGAGACTGCTATTTGCAAACCGTCAATTTCCACAAGTTACTTTACCCTCGAACGATGTGCTCGTGCCGGTTTCCTATTGGTCCGGGGGCCGTTTCTCATTCCGGACCCCCGGCGGGCCGTTTTCGAGCCTAAAGTGTTGGAAAACCACATCTTTCGCTCGTAATTCTGTAACCGAGACTCCTATTTGCGAACCGTCAGTTCCCACAAGTTACTCTACCCTCGAGCGAGGTGCTCGTGATGGTTTCTAATTTTTTCGGCTGGCGATTCCGGTTCCGGACCCCCGGCGAACAATTTTCGAGCCTAAAGTGTTGGAAAACCCCATGTTTCGCTCCTAATTCTCTAACCGGGAGTCCTATTTACGAACCGTCTATTCCCACAAGTTTCTCTACCCTGGAACGAGGTGCTCGTGCTAGTTTCTGAGTTTTCCGCCTGCTGATTCCCGTTACGGACCCCCATCGGGCCGTTTTCGAACCTAAAGTGTTGGAAAACCCAATGTTTTCGCTCGTAATTCTCTAACCGGGACTCCTATTTGTGAACCGTCAGGTCCCATAGGTTACTCTATCCCCAAGCGAAGAGCTCGTGTCCATTTTTAATTTTTCCGGCGGCCGATTCCCGTTCCGGACCCCTGTCGGGCCGTTTTCGAGCCTAAAGTGTTGGAAAATGCTATTTTCGCTCGAAATTCTCTAACCGGGAGTCCTAATTTTGAACCGTCAGTTCCCAAACTTGCTCTACGCTCGAACAAAGTGCTCGTGCCGGTTTCTAATTTTTCGGCGGCCGATTCCCGTTTCGGACTCCCGGCGGGCCGTTTTTCGAGCCTAAAGTGTTGGAAAACCACATGTTTCGCTCGTAATTCTCTAACCGGGAGGTTTACGCTCGGAAAACCCCATGTTTCGCTCGTAATTCTGTAACCGGGAGTCCTATTTGCGAACCATCAGTTCCAAAAGTTACTCTACTCTCGATCGAAGTGTGCGTGCCGATTTCTGATTTTTCCGACAGCCGATTCCCATTCCGGACCCCCGGCGGGTCGTTTTCGAGCCGAAGTGTTGGAAAACCCCATGTTTCGCTCGTAATTCTCTAACCGGGACTCCTATTTGCGAACCGTCAGGTCCCATAGGTTACTCTATCCCCAAGCGAAGAGCTCGTGCCGATTTTCAATTTTTCCGGCGGCCGATTCCCGTTCCGGACCCCCGTCGGGCCGTTTTCGAGCCTAAAGTGTTGGAAAATGCTATTTTCGCTCGTAATTCTCTAACCGGGAGTCCTAATTTCGAACCGTCAGTTCCCAAACTTGCTCTACCCTCGAACAAAGTGCTCGTGCCAGTTTCTGTTTTTTTCGGCGCCCGATTCCCATTCCGGACTCCCGAAGGGCCGTTTTCGAGCCTAAAGTGTTGGAAAACCCCATGTTTCGCTCGTAATTCTCTAACCGAGACTGCTATTTGCAAACCGTCAATTTCCACAAGTTACTTTACCCTCGAACGATGTGCTCGTGCCGGTTTCCTATTGGTCCGGGGGCCGTTTCCCATTCCGGACCCCCGGCGGGCCGTTTTCGAGCCTAAAGTGTTGGAAAACCACATCTTTCGCTCGTAATTCTGTAACCGAGACTCCTATTTGCGAACCGTCAGTTCCCACAAGTTACTCTACCCTCGAGCGAGGTGTTCGTGATGGTTTCTAATTTTTTCGGCTGCCGATTCCGGTTCCGGACCCCCGGCGAACAATTTTAGAGCCTAAAGTGTTGGAAAACCCCATGTTTCGCTCCTAATTCTCTAACCGGGAGTCCTATTTACGAACTGTCTATTCCCACAAGTTTCTCTACCCTGGATCGAGGTGCTCGTGCTAGTTTCTGAGTTTTCCGCCTGCTGATTCCCGTTACGGACCCCCATCGGGCCGTTTTCGAGCCTAAAGTGTTGGAAAACCCAATGTTTCGCTCGTAATTCTCAAACTGGGACTCCTATTTGTGAACCGTCAGGTCCCATAGGTTACTCTACCCTCGAGCGAGGTGTTCGTGATGGTTTCTAATTTTTTCGGCTGCCGATTCCGGTTCCGGACCCCCGGCGAACAATTTTCGAGCCTAAAGTGTTGGAAAACCCCATGTTTCGCTCCTAATTCTCTAACAGGGACTCCTATTTGTGAACCGTCAGGTCCCATAGGTTACTCTATCCCCAAGCGAAGAGCTCGTGTCGATTTTTAATTTTTCCGGTGGCCGATTCCCTTTCCGGACCCCCGTCGGGCCGTTTTCGAGCCTAAAGTGTTGGAAAATGCTATTTTCGCTCGAAATTCTCTAACCGGGAGTCCTAATTTCGAACCGTCAGTTCCCAAACTTGCACTACGCTCGAACAAAGTGCTCGTGCCGGTTTCTAATTTTTCCGGTGGCCGATTCCCGTTTCGGACTCCCGGCGGGCCGTTTTCGAGCCTAAAGTGTTGGAAAACCACGCTCGTAATTCTCTAACCGGGAGGTTTACGCTCGGAAAACCCCATGTTTCGCTCGTAATTCTGTAACCGGGAGTCCTATTTGCGAACCATCAGTTCCCAAAAGTTACTCTACTCTCGATCGAAGTGTGCGTGCCGATTTCTAATTTTTCCGACAGCCGATACCCATCCCGGACCCCCGGCGGGTCGTTTTCGAGCCTGAAGTGTTGGAAAACCCCATGTTTCGCTCGTAATTCTCTAACCGGGACTCCTATTTGCGAACCGTCAGGTCCCATAGGTTACTCTATCCCCAAGCGAAGAGCTCGTGCCGATTTTCAATTTTTCCGGCGGACGATTCCCGTTCCGGACCCCCGTCGGGCCGTTTTCGAGCCTAAAGTGTTGGAAAATGCTATTTTTGCTCGTAATTCTCTAACCGGGAGTCCTAATTTCGAACCGTCAGTTCCCAAACTTGCTCTACCCTCGAACAAAGTGCTCATGCCAGTTTCTGATTTTTTCCGGCGCCCGATTCCCGTTCGGACTCCCGGCGGGCCGTTTTCGAGCCTAAAGTGTTGGAAAACCCCATGTTTCGCTCGTAATTCTCTAACCGAGACTGCTATTTGCAAACCGTCAATTTCCACAAGTTACTTTACCCTCGAACGATGTGCTCGTGCCGGTTTCCTATTGGTCCGGGGGCCGTTTCCCATTCCGGACCCCCGGCGGGCCGTTTTCGAGCCTAAAGTGTTGGAAAACCACATCTTTCGCTCGTAATTCTGTAACCGAGACTCCTATTTGCGAACCGTCAGTTCCCACAAGTTACTCTACCCTCGAGCGAGGTGCTCGTGATGGTTTCTAATTTTTTCGGCTGGCGATTCCGGTTCCGGACCCCCGGCGAACAATTTTCGAGCCTAAAGTGTTGGAAAACCCCATGTTTCGCTCCTAATTCTCTAACCGGGAGTCCTATTTACGAACCGTCTATTCCCACAAGTTTCTCTACCCTGGAACGAGGTGCTCGTGCTAGTTTCTGAGTTTTCCGCCTGCTGATTCCCGTTACGGACCCCCATCGGGCCGTTTTCGAACCTAAAGTGTTGGAAAACCCAATGTTTCGCTCGTAATTCTCTAACCGGGACTCCTATTTGTGAACCGTCAGGTCCCATAGGTTACTCTATCCCCAAGCGAAGAGCTCGTGTCCATTTTTAATTTTTCCGGCGGCCGATTCCCGTTCCGGACCCCTGTCGGGCCGTTTTCGAGCCTAAAGTGTTGGAAAATGCTATTTTCGCTCGAAATTCTCTAACCGGGAGTCCTAATTTTGAACCGTCAGTTCCCAAACTTGCTCTACGCTCGAACAAAGTGCTCGTGCCGGTTTCTAATTTTTTCGGCGGCCGATTCCCGTTTCGGACTCCCGGCGGGCCGTTTTCGAGCCTAAAGTGTTGGAAAACCACATGTTTCGCTCGTAATTCTCTAACCGGGAGGTTTACGCTCGGAAAACCCCATGTTTCGCTCGTAATTCTGTAACCGGGAGTCCTATTTGCGAACCATCAGTTCCCAAAAGTTACTCTACTCTCGATCGAAGTGTGCGTGCCGATTTCTAATTTTTCCGACAGCCGATACCCATCCCGGACCCCCGGCGGGTCGTTTTCGAGCCCGAAGTGTTGGAAAACCCCATGTTTCGCTCGTAATTCTCTAACCGGGACTCCTATTTGCGAACCGTCAGGTCCCATAGGTTACTCTATCCCCAAGCGAAGAGCTCGTGCCGATTTTCAATTTTTCCGGCGGCCGATTCCCGTTCCGGACCCCCGTCGGGCCGTTTTCGAGCCTAAAGTGTTGGAAAATGCTATTTTCGCTCGTAATTCTCTAACCGGGAGTCCTAATTTCGAACCGTCAGTTCCCAAACTTGCTCTACCCTCGAACAAAGTGCTCGTGCCAGTTTCTGTTTTTTTCGGCGCCCGATTCCCATTCCGGACTCCCGAAGGGCCGTTTTCGAGCCTAAAGTGTTGGAAAACCCCATGTTTCGCTCGTAATTCTCTAACCGAGACTGCTATTTGCAAACCGTCAATTTCCATAAGTTACTTTACCCTCGAACGATGTGCTCGTGCCGGTTTCCTATTGGTCCGGGGGCCGTTTCCCATTCCGGACCCCCGGCGCGCCGTTTTCGAGCCTAAAGTGTTGGAAAACCACATCTTTCGCTCGTAATTCTTTAACCGAGACTCCTATTTGCGAACCGTCAGTTCCCACAAGTTACTCTACCTTCGAGCGAGGTGCTCGTGATGGTTTCTAATTTTTTCGGCTGCCGATTCCGGTTCCGGACCCCCGGCGAAAAATTTTCGAGCCTAATGTGTTGGAAAACCCCATGTTTCGCTCCTAATTCTCTAACCGGGAGTCCTATTTATGAACCGTCTATTCCCACAAGTTTCTCTACCCTGGAACGAGGTGATCGTGCTAGTTTCTAAGTTTTCCGCCTGCTGATTCCCGTTACGGACCCCCATCGGGCCGTTTTCGAGCCTAAAGTGTTGGAAAACCTAATGTTTCGCTCGTAATTCTCTAACCGGGACTCCTATTTGTGAACCGTCAGGCCCCATAGGTTACTCTATCCCCAAGCGAAGAGCTCGTGTCGATTTTTAATTTTTCCGGTGGCCGATTCCCGTTCCGGACCCCCGTCGGGCCGTTTTCGAGCCTAAAGTGTTGGAAAATGCTATTTTCGCTCGAAATTCTCTAACCGGGAGTCCTAATTTCGAACCGTCAATTCCCAAACTTGCTCTACGCTCGAACAAAGTGCTCTGCCGGTTTCTAATTTTTTCGGCGGCTGATTCCCGTTCCGGAGTCCCGGCGGGCCGTTTTCGAGCCTAAAGTGTTGGAAAACCACATGTTTCGCTCGTAATTCTCTATCCGGGAGGTTTACGCTCGGAAAACCCCATGTTTCGCTCGTAATTCTGTAACCGAGAGTCCTATTTGCGAACCATCAGTTCCCAAAAGTTACTCTACTCTCGATCGAAGTGTGCGTGCCGATTTCTGATTTTTCCGACAGCCGATAAACATTCCGGACCCCCGGCGGGTCGTTTTTGAGCCTGAAGTGTTGGAAAACCCCATGTTTCGCTCGTAATTCTCTAACCGGGACTCCTATTTGCAAACCGTCAGGTCCCATAGTTTACTTTATCCCCAAGCGAAGAGCTCGTGCCAATTTTCAATTTTTCCGGCGGCCGATTCCCGTTCCGGACCCCCGTCGGGCCGTTTTCGAGCCTAAAGTGTTGGAAAATGCTATTTGCGCTCGTAATTCTCTAACCGGGAGTCCTAATTTCGAACCGTCAGTTCCCAAACTTGCTCTACCCTCGATCAAAGTGCTCATGCCGGTTTCTATTTTTTCCGGCGGCCGATTCCCATTCCGGACTCCCGACAGGCCGTTTTCAAGCCTAAAGTGTTGGAAAACCACATGTTTCGCTCGTAATTCTCTAACCGTGAGGTTTAGGCTCGGAAAACCCCATGTTTTGCTCGTAATTCTCTAACCGGGAGTCCTATTTGCGAACCATCAGTTCCCAAAAGTTACTCAACTCTCGATCGAAGTGTGCGTGCCGATTTCTGATTTTTCCGATAGCCGATACCCATCCCGGACCCCCGGCGGGTCGTTTTCGAGCCTGAAGTGTTGGAAAAACCCATGTTTCGCTCGTAATTCTCTAACCGGGACTCCTATTTGCGAACCGTCAGGTCCCATAGGTTACTCTATCCCCAAGCGAAGAGCTCGTGCCGATTTTCAATTTTTCCGGCGGCCGATTCCCGTTCCGGACCCCCGTCGGGCCGTTTTCGAGCCTAAAGTGTTGGAAAATGCTATTTGCGCTCGTAATTCTCTAACCGGGAGTCCTAATTTCGAACCGTCAGTTCCCAAACTTGCTCTACGCTCGAACAAAGTGCTCGTGCTGGTTTCTAATTTTTCCGGCGGCCGATTCCCGTTCCGGACTCCCGGCGGGCCGTTTTCGAGCCTAAAGTGTTGGAAAACCCCATGTTTCGCTCGTAATTCTCTAACCGAGACTGCTATTTGCAAACCGTCAATTTCCACAAGTTACTGTACCCTCGAACGATGTGCTCGTGCCGGTTTCCTATTGGTCCGGGGGCCGTTTCCCATTCCGGACCCCCGGCGGGCCGTTTTCGAGCCTAAAGTGTTGGAAAACCACATCTTTCACACGTAATTCTGTAACCGAGACTCCTATTTGCGAACCGTCAGTTCCCACAAGTTACTCTACCCTCGAGCGAGGTGCTCGTGATGGTTTCTAATTTTTTCGGCTGCCGATTCTGGTTCCGGACCCCCGGCGAATAATTTTCGAGCCTAAAGTGTTGGAAAACCCCATGTTTCGCTCCTAATTCTCTAACCGGGAGTCCTATTTACGAACCGTCTATTCCCACAAGTTTCTCTACCCTGGAACGAGGTGATCGTGCTAGTTTCTGAGTTTTCCGCTTGCTGATTCCCGTTACGGACCCCCATCGGGCCGTTTTCGAGCCTAAAGTGTTGGAAAACCCAATGTTTCGCTCGTAATTCTCTAACCGGGACTCCTATTTGTGAACCGTCAGGTCCCATAGGTTACTCTATCCCCAAGCGAAGAGCTCGTGTCGATTTTTAATTTTTCCGGTGGCCGATTCCCGTTCCGGACCCCCGTCGGGCCGTTTTCGAGCCTAAAGTGTTGGAAAATGCTTTTTTCGCTCGAAATTCTCTAACCGGGAGTCCTAATTTCGAACCGTCAGTTCCCAAACTTGCTCTACGCTCGAACAAAGTGCTCGTGCTGGTTTCTAATTTTTCCGGCGGCCGATTCCCGTTCCGGACTCCCGGCGGGCCGTTTTCGAGCCTAAAGTGTTGGAAAACCACATGTTTCGCTCGTAATTCTCTAACCGGGAGGTTTACGCTCGGAAAACCCCATGTTTCGCTCGTAATTCTGTAACCGGGAGTCCTATTTGCGAACCATCAGTTCCCAAAAGTTACTCTACTCTCGATCGAAGTGTGCGTGCCGATTTCTGATTTTTCCGACAGCCGATACCCATTCCGGACCCCCGGCGGGTCGTTTTCGAGCCTGAAGTGTTGGAAAACCCCATGTTTCGCTCGTAATTCTCTAACCGGGACTCCTATTTGCGAACCGTCAGGTCCCATAGGTTACTCTATCCCCAAGCGAAGAGCTCGTGCCGATTTTCAATTTTTCCGGCGGCCGATTCCCGTTCCGGACCCCCGTCGGGCCGTTTTCGAGCCTAAAGTGTTGGAAAATGCTATTTTCGCTCGTAATTCTCTAACCGGGAGTCCTAATTTCGAACCGTCAGTTTCCAAACTTGCTCAACCCTCGAACAAAGTGCTCGTGCCAGTTTCTGATTTTTCCGGCGCCCGATTCCCGTTCCGGACTCCCGGCGGGCCGTTTTCGAGCCTAAAGTGTTGGAAAACCCCATGTTTCGCTCGTAATTCTCTAACCGAGACTGCTATTTGCAAACCGTCAATTTCCATAAGTTACTTTACCCTCGAACGATGTGCTCGTGCCGGTTTACTATTGGTCCGGGGGCCGTTTCCCATTCCGGACCCCCGGCGCGCCGTTTTCGAGCCTAAAGTGTTGGAAAACCACATCTTTCGCTCGTAATTCTTTAACCGAGACTCCTATTTGCGAACCGTCAGTTCCCACAAGTTACTCTACCTTCGAGCGAGGTGCTCGTGATGGTTTCTAATTTTTTCGGCTTCCGATTCCGGTTCCGGACCCTCGGCGAACAATTTTCGAGCCTAATGTGTTGGAAAACCCCATGTTTCGCTCCTAATTCTCTAACCGGGAGTCCTATTTATGAACCGTCGATTCCCACAAGTTTCTCTACCCTGGAACGAGGTGATCGTGCTAGTTTCTAAGTTTTCCGCCTGCTGATTCCCGTTACGGACCCCCATCGGGCCGTTTTCGAGCCTAAAGTGTTGGAAAACCTAATGTTTCGCTCGTAATTCTCTAACCGGGACTCCTATTTGTGAACCGTCAGGCCCCATAGGTTACTCTATCCCCAAGCGAAGAGCTCGTGTCGATTTTTAATTTTTCCGGTGGCCGATTCCCGTTCCGGACCCCCGTCGGGCCGTTTTCGAGCCTAAAGTGTTGGAAAATGCTATTTTCGCTCGAAATTCTCTAACCGGGAGTCCTAATTTCGAACCGTCAATTCCCAAACTTGCTCTACGCTCGAACAAAGTGCTCTGCCGGTTTCTAATTTTTTCGGCGGCCGATTCCCGTTCCGGAGTCCCGGCGGGCCGTTTTCCGAGCCAAAAGTGTTGGAAAACCACATGTTTTCGCTCGTAATTCTCTATCCGGGAGGTTTACGCTCGGAAAACCCCATGTTTCGCTCGTAATTCTGTAACCGAGAGTCCTATTTGCGAACCATCAGTTTCCAAAAGTTACTCTACTCTCGATCGAAGTGTGCGTGCCGATTTCTGATTTTTCCGACAGCCGATAAACATTCCGGACCCCCGGCGGGTCGTTTTTGAGCCTGAAGTGTTGGAAATCCCCATGTTTCGCTCGTAATTCTCTAACCGGGACTCCTATTTGCAAACCGTCAGGTCCCATAGTTTACTTTATCCCCAAGCGAAGAGCTCGTGCCAATTTTCAATTTTTCCGGCGGCCGATTCCCGTTCCGGACCCCCGTCGGGCCGTTTTCGAGCCTAAAGTGTTGGAAAATGCTATTTGCGCTCGTAATTCTCTAACCGGGAGTCCTAATTTCGAACCGTCAGTTCCCAAACTTGCTCTACCCTCGATCAAAGTGCTCATGCCGGTTTCTATTTTTTTCCGGCGGCCGATTCCCATTCCGGACTCCCGACAGGCCGTTTTCAAGCCTAAAGTGTTGGAAAACCACATGTTCGCTCGTAATTCTCTAACCGGGAGGTTAGGCTCGGAAAACCCCATGTTTTGCTCGTAATTCTCTAACCGGGAGTCCTATTTGCGAACCATCAGTTCCCAAAATTTACTCAACTCTCGATCGAAGTGTGCGTGCCGATTTCTGATTTTTCCGATAGCCGATACCCATCCCGGACCCCCGGCGGGTCGTTTTCGAGCCTGAAGTGTTGGAAAAACCCATGTTTCGCTCGTAATTCTCTAACTGGGACTCCTATTTGCGAACCGTCAGGTCCCATAGGTTACTCTATCCCCAAGCGAAGAGCTCGTGCCGATTTTCAATTTTTCCGGCGGCCGATTCCCGTTCCGGACCCCCGTCGGGCCGTTTTCGAGCCTAAAGTGTTGGAAAATGCTATTTTCGCTCGTAATTCTCTAACCGGGAGTCCTAATTTCGAACCGTCAGTTCCCAAACTTGCTCTACCCTCGAACAAAGTGCTCGTGCCAGTTTCTGATTTTTCCGGCGCCCGATTCCCGTTCCGGACTCCCGGCGGGCCGTTTTCGAGCCTAAAGTGTTGGAAAACCCCATGTTTCGCTCGTAATTCTCTAACCGAGGCTGCTATTTGCAAACCGTCAATTTCCATAAGTTACTTTACCCTCGAACGATGTGCTCGTGCCGGTTTACTATTGGTCCGGGGGCCGTTTCCCATTCCGGACCCCCGGCGCGCCGTTTTCGAGCCTAAAGTGTTGGAAAACCACATCTTTCGCTCGTAATTCTTTAACCGAGACTCCTATTTGCGAACCGTCAGTTCCCACAAGTTACTCTACCCTCGAGCGAGGTGCTCGTGATGGTTTCTAATTTTTTCGGCTGCCGATTCTGGTTCCGGACCCCCGGCGAACAATTTTCGAGCCTAAAGTGTTGGAAAACCCCATGTTTCGCTCCTAATTCTCTAACCGGGAGTCCTATTTACGAACCGTCTATTCCCACAAGTTTCTCTACCCTGGAACGAGGTGATCGTGCTAGTTTCTGAGTTTTCCGCCTGCTGATTCCCGTTACGGACCCCCATCGGGCCGTTTTCGAGCCTAAAGTGTTGGAAAACCCAATGTTTCGCTCGTAATTCTCTAACCGGGACTCCTATTTGTGAACCGTCAGGTCCCATAGGTTACTCTATCCCCAAGCGAAGAGCTCGTGTCGATTTTTAATTTTTCCGGTGTCCGATTCCCGTTCCGGACCCCCGTCGGGCCGTTTTCGAGCCTAAAGTGTTGGAAAATGCTATTTTCGCTCGAAATTCTCTAACCGGGAGTCCTAATTTCGAACCGTCAGTTCCCAAACTTGCTCTACGCTCGAACAAAGTGCTCGTGCTGGTTTCTAATTTTTCCGGCGGCCGATTCCCGTTCCGGACTCCCGGCGGGCCGTTTTCGAGCCTAAAGTGTTGGAAAACCACATGTTTCGCTCGTAATTCTCTAACCGGGAGGTTTACGCTCGGAAAACCCCATGTTTCGCTCGTAATTCTGTAACCGGGAGTCCTATTTGCGAACCATCAGTCCCAAAAGTTACTCTACTCTCGATCGAAGTGTGCGTGCCGATTTCTGATTTTTCCGACAGCCGATACCCATTCCGGACCCCCGGCGGGTCGTTTTCGAGCCTGAAGTGTTGGAAAACCCCATGTTTCGCTCGTAACTCTCTAATCGGGACTCCTATTTGCGAACCGTCAGGTCCCATAGGTTACTCTATCCCCAAGCGAAGAGCTCGTGCCGATTTTCAATTTTTCCGGCGGCCGATTCCCGTTCCGGACCCCCGTCGGGCCGTTTTCGAGCCTAAAGTGTTGGAAAATGCTATTTTCGCTCGAAATTTTCTAACCGGGAGTCCTAATTTCGAACCGTCAGTTCCCAAACTTGCTCTACCCTCGAACAAAGTGCTCGTGCCAGTTTCTGATTTTTCCGGCACCCAATTCCCGTTCCGGACTCCCGGCGGGCCGTTTTCGAGCCTAAAGTGTTGGAAAACCCCATGTTTCGCTCGTAATTCTCTAACCGAGGCTGCTATTTGCAAACCGTCAATTTCCATAAGTTACTTTACCCTCGAACGATGTGCTCGTCCCGGTTTCCTATTGGTCCGGGGGCCGTTTCCCATTCCGGACCCCGGCGCGCCGTTTTCGAGCCTAAAGTGTTGGAAAACCACATCTTTCGCTCGTAATTCTTTAACCGAGACTCCTATTTGCGAACCGTCAGTTCCCACAAGTTACTCTACCTGCGAGCGAGGTGCTCGTGATGGTTTCTAATTTTTTCGGCTGCCGATTCCGGTTCCGGACCCCGGCGAACAATTTTCGAGCCTAATGTGTTGGAAAACCCCATGTTTCGCTCCTAATTCTCTAACCGGGAGTCCTATTTACGAACCGTCTATTCCCACAAGTTTTCTACCCTGGAACGAGGTGATCGTGCTAGTTTCTGAGTTTTCCGCCTGCTGATTCCCATTACGGACCCCCATCGGGCCGTTTTCGAGCCTAAAGTGTTGGAAAACCTAATGTTTCGCTCGTAATTCTCTAACGGGACTCCTATTTGTGAACCGTCAGGCCCCATAGGTTACTCTATCCCCAAGCGAAGAGCTCGTGTCGATTTTTAATTTTTCCGGTGGCCGATTCCCATTCCGGACCCCCGTCGGGCCGTTTTCGAGCCTAAAGTGTTGGAGAATGCTATTTTCGCTCGAAATTCTCTAACCGGGAGTCCTAATTTCGAACCGTCAGTTCCCAAACTTCCTCTACGCTCGAACAAAGTGCTCGTGCCGGTTTCTAATTTTTCCAGCGGCCGATTCCCGTTCCGGAGTCCCGGCGGGCCGTTTTCGAGCCTAAAGTGTTGGAAAACCACATGTTTCGCTCGTAATTCTCTAACCGGGAGGTTTACGCTCGGAAAACCCCATGTTTCGCTCGTAATTTTGTAACCGAGAGTCCTATTTGCGAACCATCAGTTCCCAAAAGTTACTCTACTCTCGATCGAAGTGTGCGTGCCGATTTCTGATTTTTCCGACAGCCGATAAACATTCCGGACCCCCGGCGGGTCGTTTTTGAGCCTGAAGTGTTGGAAAACCCCATGTTTCGCTCGTAATTCTCTAACCGGGACTCCTATTTGCAAACCGTCAGGTCCCATAGTTTACTTTATCCCCAAGCGAAGAGCTCGTGCCGATTTTCAATTTTTCCGGCGGCCGATTCCCATTCCGGACCCCCGTCGGGCCGTTTTCGAGCCTAAAGTGTTGGAAAATGCTATTTGCGCTCGTAATTCTCTGACCGGGAGTCCTAATTTCGAACCGTCAGTTCCCAAACTTGTTCTACCCTCGATCAAAGTGCTCATGCCGGTTTCTATTTTTTCCGGCGGCCGATTCCCATTCCGGACTCCCGACAGGCCGTTTTCGAGCCTAAAGTGTTGGAAAACCACATGTTTCGCTCGTAATTCTCTAACCGGGAGGTTTAGGCTCGGAAAACCCCATGTTTTGCTCGTAATTCTCTAACCGGGAGTCCTATTTGCGAACCATCAGTTCCCAAAAGTTACTCAACTCTCGATCGAAGTGTGCGTGCCGATTTCTGATTTTTCCGACAGCCGATTCCCATCCCGGACCCCCGGCGGGTCGTTTTCGAGCCTGAAGTGTTGGAAAACCCCATGTTTTGCTCGTAATTCTCTAACCGGGACTCCTATTTGCAAACCGTCAGTTCCCATAGTTTACTTTATCCCCAAGCGAAGAGCTCGTGCCGATTTTCAATTTTTCCGGCGGCCGATTCCCATTCCGGACCCCCGTCGGGCCGTTTTCGAGCCTAAAGTGTTGGAAAATGCTATTTGCGCTCGTAATTCTCTAACCGGGAGTCCTAATTTCGAACCGTCAGTTCCCAAACTTGCTCTACCCTCGAACAAAGTGCTCGTGCCGGTTTCTATTTTTTTCGGCGGCCGATTCCCGTTCCGGACTCCCGGCAGGCCGTTTTCGAGCCTAAAGTGTTGGAAAACCACATGTTTCGCTCGTAATTCTCTAACCGAGACTGCTATTTGCAAACCGTCAATTTCCACAAGTTACTTTACCCCTCGAACGATGTGCTCGTGCCGGTTTCCTATTGGTCCGGGGGCCGTTTCCCATTCCGGACCCCCGGCGGGCCGTTTTCGAGCCTAAAGTGTTGGAAAACCACATCTTTCGCTCGTAATTCTGTAACCGAGACTCCTATTTGGGAACCATCAGTTCCCACAAGTTACTCTACCCTGGAGCGAGGTGCTCGTGATGGTTTCTAATTTTTTCGGCTGCCGATTCCGGTTCCGGACCCCCGGCGAACAATTTTCGAGCCTAAAGTGTTGGAAAACCCCATGTTTCGCTCCTAATTCTCTAACCGAGAGTCCTATTTACGAATCGTCTATTCCCACAAGTTTCTCTACCCTGGAACGAGGTGATCGTGCTAGTTTCTGAGTTTTCCGCCTGCTGATTCCCGTTACGGACCCCCATCGGGCCGTTTTCGAGCCTAAAGTGTTGGAAAACCCAATGTTTCGCTCGTAATTCTCTAACCGGGACTCCTATTTGTGAACCGTCAGGTCCCATAGGTTACTCTATCCCCAAGCGAAGAGCTCGTGTCGATTTTAAATTTTTCCGGTGGCCGATTCCCATTCCAGACCACCGTCGGGCCATTTTCGAGCCTAAAGTGTTGGAAAATGCTATTTTCGCTCGAAATTCTCTAACCGGGAGTCCTAATTTCGAACCGTCAGTTCCCAAACTTGCTCTATGCTCGAACAAAGTGCTCGTGCCGGTTTCTAATTTTTCCGGTGACCGATTCCCGTTCCGGACTCCCGGCGGGCCGTTTTCGAGCCAAAAGTGTTGGAAAACCACATGTTTCGCTCGTAATTCTCTAACCGGGAGGTTTACGCTCGAAAAACCCCATGTTTCGCTCGTAATTCTGTAACCGAGAGTCCTATTTGCGAACCATCAGTTCCCAAAAGTTACTCTACTCTCGATCGAAGTGTGCATGCCGATTTCTGATTTTTCCGACAGCCGATAAACATTCCGGACCCCCGGCGGGTCGTTTTCGAGCCTGAAGTGTTGGAAAACCCCATGTTTCGCTCGTAATTCTCTAACCGGGACTCCTATTTGCAAACCATCAGGTCCCATAGTTTACTTTATCCCCAAGCGAAGAGCTCGTGCCGATTTTCAATTTTTCCGGCGGCCGATTCCCGTTCCGGACCCCCGTCGGGCCGTTTTCGAGCCTAAAGTGTTGGAAAATGCTATTTGCGCTCGTAATTCTCTAACCGGGAGTCCTAATTTCGAACCGTCAGTTCCCAAACTTGCTCTACCCTCGAACAAAGTGCTCGTGCCGGTTTCTATTTTTTTCGGCGGCCGATTCTCGTTCCGGACTCCTGGCAGGCCGTTTTCGAGCCTAAAGTGTTGGAAAACCACATGTTTCGCTCGTAATTCTCTAACCGGGAGGTTTAGGCTCGGAAAACCCCATGTTTCGCTCGTAATTCTCTAACCGGGAGTCCTATTTGCGAACCATCAGTTCCCAAAACTTACTCTACTCTCGATCGAAGTGCGCGTGCCGATTTCTGATTTTTCTGACAGCCGATACCCATTCTGGACCCCCGGCGGGTCGTTTTCGAGCCTGAAGTGTTGGAAAACCCCATGTTTCGCTCGTAATTCTCTAACCGGGACTCCTATTTGCGAACCGTCAGGTCCCATAGGTTACTCTACCCCCAAGCGAAGTGCTCGTGCCGATTTTCAATTTTTCCGGCAGCCGATTCCCGTTCCGGACCGCCGGCGGGCTGTTTTCGAGCCTAAAGTGTTGGAAAATGCTATTTTCTCTTGTAATTCTCTAACCGGGAGTCCTAATTTCTAACAGTTAGTTCCCAAACTTGCACTACCCTCGAACAAAGTGCTCGTGCCGGTTTCTAATTTTTCCGACGGCCGATTCCCGTTCCGGACCCTCGGCGGGCCGCTTTCGAGCCTAAAGTGTCGGAAAACCACATGTTTCGCTCGTAATTCTCTAACCGGGAGTCCTATTTGCGAACCATCAGTTCCCACAAGTTAATCTACCCTCGAGCGAAGTGCTCGTGATGGTTTCTGATTTTTCCGGCTGCCGATTCTGGTTCCGAACCCCCGGCGAGCCATTTTCGATAATAAAGTGTTGGAAAACCCCATGTTTCGCTCGTAATGCTCTAATCGGGAGTCCTATTTGTGAACCGTCTATTCGCACAAGTTTACATACCCTCGAACGAAGTGCTCGTGCCGGTTTTTGAGCTTTCTGATGGCTTATTCCCATTAAGGACCCTCGGCGGGCCGTTTTCGAGCCTAAAGTGTTGGAAAACCCCAAGTTTCGCTCGTAATTCTCTAACCGGGACAACTATTTGCGAACCGTCAGTTTCCACAAGTTACTCTACCCTCGAGCGAAGTGCCTGTGCCGGTTTCCGATTTTTACGGCAGCCGGTTCCAGTTCCAGACCCCCGGCAGGCCGTTTTCGAGCCTAAAGTGTTGGAAAACCCCATGTTTCGCTCGTAATTCTCTAACCGGGACTCATATTTGCGAACCATCATTTCCCATAGGTTACTCTACCCCGAGCTAAGTATTCGTGCCGGTTTTCAATTTTTCCGGCGGCCGATTCCCATTCCGGACCCCTGGCCGGCAGTTTTCTAGCCTAAAGTGTTGGAAAACCCCATGTTTCACTCGTAGTTCTCTAACCGGGAGTCCTATTTGTGAACCTTCTATTTCCACAAGTTTCTCTACCCTAGAAAGAAGTGCTCGTGCCGGTTTCTGAGCTTTCCGACGGCTGATTCCCGTTATGGACCCCCGGCGGGCCGTTTTCAAGCCTAAAGTGTTGGAAAACCCCATGTTTCGCTCGTAATTCTCTAACCGGGACTGCTATTTGCGAACCATCAGTTTCCACAAGTTACTCTACCCTCGAACGAAGTGCTCATGTCGATTTTCGATTTTTCCAGAAGCCGATTCCCGTTCCATACCCCAGGCGGGCCGTTTTCGAGCCTAAAGTATTGGAAAACCCCATTTTTCGCTCGTAATCTCTAACCGGGTGTCCTAATTGCGAACTGTCAGTTCCCACAAGTCACTCTACCCTCGAGCGAAGTGCTCGTGATGGTTTCTAATTTTTCCGACTGCCGATTCTAGTTTCGGACCCTCGGCGAGCCTTTTTCGAGCCTATAGTGTTGGAAAACCGTATGTTTCGCTCGTAATTCTCTAACCGGGAGTCCTATTTTCGAACCATCAGCACCCAAAAGTTACTATACCCTCGATCGAAGTGCGCGTGCCGATTTCTAATTTTTCCGACAGCCGATACCCATTCCGGACCCCCGGCGGGTCGTTTTCGAGCCTGAAGTTTTGGAAAACCCCATGTTTCGCTCGTAATTCTCTAACCGGGACTCCTATTGGCGAACCGTCAGGTCCCATAGGTTACTCTACCCTCGAGCGAAGTGCTCGTGCCGGTTTTCAATTTTTCCGGCGGCCGATTCCTGTTCCGGACCCCCGGCGGGCCGTTTTCGAGCCTAAAGTGTTGGAAAACCCCATGTTTCACTCGTAATTCTCTAACCGGGACTGCTATTTGTGAACTGTCAATTTTCACAAGTTACTTTACCCTCGAACGAAGTGCTCGTGCCGGTTTCCTATTGGTCCGGCGGCCGATTCTCATTTCGGACCCCCGGCGGGCCGTTTTCGATCCTAAAGTGTTGGAAAACCCCATCTTTCGCCCGTAATTCTCTAACCGGGACTCCTATTTGCGAACCGTCAGTTCCCACAAGTTACTCTACCCTCGAGCGAAGTGCTCGTGATGGTTTCTAATTTTTCCGGCTGCCGATTCCGGTTCCGGACCCCCGGCGAGCCTTTTTCGAGCCTAAAGTGTTGGAAAACCCCATGTTTCGCTCGTAATTCCCTAACCAGGAGTCCTATTTGTGAACCGTCTATTCCCACAAGTTTCACTACCCTCGAACAAAGTGAACATGCCGGTTTTTGAGTTTTCTGGCTGCCGATTCCCGTACGGACCCCGGCGGGCCATTTTCGAGCCTAAAGTGTTGGAAAACCCCATGTTTCGCTCTGAATTCTCTAACTGGGAGTCCTATTTGGGACCCGTCTATTCCCACAAGTTACTCTACCCTCCAACGAAGTACTCGTGCCGGTTTTCAATTTTTTCGGCGGCCGATTCCCGTTCCGGACCGCCGGCGGGCCATTTTCGAGCCTAATGTGTTGGAAAACCACATGTTTCGCTAGTAATTTTCTAATCGAAAGTCCTATTTGCGAACCATCAGTTCTCAAAAGTTACTCTACCCTCGATCGAAGTGCGCGTGCCAATTTCGGATTTTTCCGACAGCCGATACCCATTCCGAACCCCCGGCGGGCCGTTTTTGAGCCTAAAGTGTTGGAAAACCCCATGTTTCGCTCGTAATTCTCTAACCGGGACTCCTATTTGTGAACCGTCAGGTCGCACAAGTTACTCTACCCCTGAGCGAAGTGCTCGTGCCGGTTTTCAATTTTTCCAGCACTTGATTCTCGTTCCGGACCCCCGGCGGGCCGTTTTCGAGCCTAAAGTGTTCGAAAATGCTATTTTCGCTCGTAATTCTCTAACCGGGAGTCCTAATTTCGAACCGTCAGAACCCAAACTTGCTCTACCCTCGAACAAAGTGCTCATGCCAGTTTTTTATTTTTCTGGCGGCCGATTCCCGTTCCGGACTCCCGGCGGGCCGTTTTCGAGCCTAAAGTGTTGGAAAACCCCATGTTTCGCTCGTAATTCTCTAACCGGGAGTCCTATTTGCGAACCGTCTATTCCCACAAGTTTATCTACCATCGAACGAAGTGCTCGTGGCAGTTTCTGAACTTTGCGACGGCTGATTCCCATTAAGGACCCCCGGCGGGCCGTTTTCGAGCCTAAAGTGTTGGGAAACCCCATCTTTCGCTCGTAATTCTCTAACCGGGAGTCCTATTTGCGAACCGTCAGTTCCCAAAAGTTACTTTACCCTCGAGCGAAGTGCGCGTGCCGATTTCTGATTTTTCCGACAGCCGATACCCATTCCGGACCCCCGGCGAGTCGTTTTCGAGCCTGAAGTGTTGGAAAACGCAAAGTTTCGCTCGTAATTCTCTAACCGGGACTCCTATTTGCGAACCGTCAGGTCCCATAGGTTACTCTATCCCCAAGCGAAGAGCTCGTGCAAATTTTCAATTTTTCCGGCGGCCGATTCCCGTTCCGGACCCCTGGCCGGCAGTTTTCTAGCGTAAAGTGTTGGAAAACCCCATGTTTCACTCGTAATTCTCTAACCGGGAGTCCTATTTGTGAACCTTCTATTTCCAAAAGTTTCTCTACCCTATAAAGAAGTGCTCGTGCCGGTTTTTGAGCTTTCCGACGGTTGATTCCCGTTACGGACCCCCGGCGGGCCGTTTTTGAGCCTAAAGTGTTGGAAAACCCCATGTTTCGCTCGTAATTCTCTAACCGGGACTGCTATTTGTGAACCGTCAGTTTCCACAAGTTACTCTACCCTCAAACGAAGTGCTCATGTCGGTTTTCGATTTTTCCAGAAGCCGATTCCCGTTCCATACCCCGGGCGGGCCGTTTTCGAGCCTAAAGTATTGGAAAACCCCATTTTTCGCTCGTAATCACTAACCGGGTGTCCTAATTGCGAACTGTCAGTTCCCACAAGTCACTCTACCCTCGAGCGAAGTGCTCGTGATGGTTTCTAATTTTTCCGACTGCCGATTACAGTTCCGGACCCCCGGCGAGCCTTTTTCGAGCCTAAAGTGTTGGAAAACCGTATGTTTCGCTCGTAATTCTCTAACCGGGGGTCCTATTTGCGAACCATCAGTACCCAAAAGTTACTCTACCCTCGATCGGAGTGCGCGTGCCGATTTCTGATTTTTCCGACAGCCGATACCCATTCCGGACCCCCGGCGGGTCGTTTTCGAAGTGTTGGAAAACCCCATGTTTCGCTCGTAATTCGCTAACCGGGACTCCTATTTGCGAACCGTCAGGTCCCATAGGTTACTCTACCCCCGAGCGAAGTGCTCGGGCCGGTTTTCAATTTTTCCGGCGGCCGATTCCTGTCCCGGACCCCCGGCGGGCCGTTTTCGAACCTAAAGTGTTGGAAAACCCCATGTTTCACTCGTAATTCTCTAACCAGGACTCCTATTTGCGAACCATCAATTTCTACGAGTTACTTTACCCTCGAACGAAGTGCTCGTGCCGGTTTCCTATTGGTCCGGCGGCCTATTCCCATTCCGGACCCCCGGCGGGCCGTTTTCGAGCCTAAAGTGTTGGAAAACCCCATCTTTCGCCCGTAATTCTCTAACCGGGACTCCTATTTGCGAACCGTCAGTTCCCACAAGTTACTCTACCCTCGAGCGAAGTGCTCGTGATGGTTTCTAATTTTTCCGGCTGCCGATTCCGGTTCCGGACCCTCGGCGAGCCTTTTTCGAGCCTAAAGTGTTGGAAAACCCCATGTTTCGCTCGTAATTCCCTAACCGGGAGTCCTATTTGTGAACCGTCTATTCCCACAAGTTTCACTACCATCGAACAAAGTGAACATGCCAGTTATTGAGTTTTCCGGCTGCCGATTCCCGTTACGGACCCCGGCGGGCCATTTTCGAGCCTAAAGTATTGGAAAACCCCATGTTTCGCTCTTAATTCTCTAACTGGGAGTCCTATTTGGGACCCGTCTATTCCCACAAGTTACTCTACCCTCCAACGGAGTACTCGTGCCGGTTTTCAATTTTTTCGGCGGCCGATTCCCGTTCCGGACCGCCGGCGGGCCGTTTTCGAGCCTAAAGTGTTGGAAAACCACATGTTTCGCTCGTAATTTTCTAATCGGGAGTCCTATTTGCGAACCATCAGTTCTCAAAAGTCACTCTACCCTCGATCGAAGTGCGCATGCCGATTTCGGATTTTTCCGACAGCCGATACCCATTCCGGACCCCCGGCGGGTTGTTTTTGAGCCTAAAGTGTTGGAAAACCCCATGTTTCGCTCGTAATTCTCTAACCGGGACTCCTATTTGTGAACCGTCAGGTCGCACATGTTACTCTACCCCCGAGCGAAGTGCTCGTGCCGATTTTCAATTTTTCCGGCACCTGATTCCCGTTCCGGACCCCCGGCAGGCCGTTTTCGAGCCTAAAGTATTGAAAAATGCTATTTTCGCTCGTAATTCTCTAACCGGGAGTCCTAATTTTGAACCGTCAGTTCCCAAACTTGCTCTACCCTCGAACAAAGTGCTCATGCTAGTTTCTAATTTTTCCGGCGGCCGATTCCCGTTCCGGACTCCCGGCGGGCCGTTTTCGAGCCTAAAGTGTTAGAAAGCCCCATGTTTCGCTCGTAATTCTCTAACCGAGACTGCTATTTGCAAACCGTCAATTTCCACAAGTTACTTTACCCTCGAACAAAGTGCTCGTGCCGGTTTCCTATTGGTCCGGGGGCCGTTTCCCATTCCGGACCCCCGACGGGCCGTTTTCGAGCCTAAAGTGTTGGAAAACCGCATCTTTCGCTCGTAATTCTGTAACTGGGACTCCTATTTGCGAACCGTCAGTTCCCACAAGTTACTCTACCCTGGAGCGAGGTGCTCGTGATGGTTTCTAATTTTTTCGGCTACCGATTCTAGTTCCGGACCCCCGGCGAACAATTTTCGAGCCTAAAGTGTTGGAAAACCCCATGTTTCGCTCCTAATTCTCTAACCGGGAGTCCTATTTACGAACCGTCTATTCCCACAAGTTTCTCTACCTTGGAACGAGGTGCTCGTGCTGGTTTCTGAGTTTTCCGCCTGCTGATTCCCGTTACGGAACCCCAGCGGGCCGTTTTCGAGCCTAAAGTGTTGGAAAACCCAATGTTTCGCTCGTAATTCTCTAACCGGGACTGCTATTTGCGAACCGTCCATTTCCATAAGTTACTCCACCCTCGAGCGAAGTGCTCGTGATGGTTTCTGATTTTTCCGCCTGCCGATTCCGGTTCCGGACCCCCGGCGAGCCGTTTTCGAGCCTAAAGTGATGGAAAACCCCATCTTTTGCTCGTAATTCTCTAACCGGGAGTCCTATTAGCAAACCGTCAATTTCTACAAGTTACTATACCCTCGAACGAAGTGCTCGTGCTGGTTTCCTATTGGTCCGGCGGCCGATTCCCATTCCGGACCCCGGCGGGCCGTTTTCGAGCCTAAAGTGTTGGAAAACCCCATCTTTCGCTCGTAATTCTCTAACCGGGACTCCTATTTGCGAACCGTCAGTTCCCATAAGTTACTCTACCCTCGAGCAAAGTGCTCGTGATGGTTTCTGATTTTTCCGGCTGCCGATTCCGGTTCCGGACCCCCGGCGAGCCGTTTTCGAGCCTAAAGTGATGGAAAACCCGATCTTTTGCTCGTAATTCTCTAACCGGGAGTCCTATTAGCAAACCGTCAATTTCTACAAGTTACTTTACCATCGAACGAAGTGCTCGTGCCGGTTTCCTATTGGTCCGGCGGCCGATTCCCATTCCGGACCCCGGCGGGCCGTTTTCGAGACTAAAGTGTTGGAAAACCCCATCTTTCGCTCGTAATTCTCTAACCGGGACTCCTATTTGCGAACCGCCAGTTCCCATAAGTTACTCTACCCTCGAGCGAAGTGCTCGTGATGGTTTCTAATTTTTCCGGCTGCCGATTCCGGTTCCGAACCCCCGGCGAGCCATTTTCGAGCCTAAAGTGATGGAAAACCCCATCTTTTGCTCGTAATTCTCTAACCGGGAGTCCTATTAGCAAACCGTCAATTTCTACAAGTTACTTTACCCTCGAACGAAGTGCTCGTGCCGGTTTCCTATTGGTCCGGCGGCCGATTCCCATTCCAGACCCCCGGCTGGCCGTTTTCGAGCCTAAAATGTTGGAAAACCCCATCTTTTCGCCCGTAATTCTCTAACCGGAACTCCTATTTGCGAACCGTCAGTTCCCATAGGTTACTCTACCCTCGAGCGAAGTGCTCGTGATGGTTTCTGATATTTCCAGCTGCCGATTCCGGTTCCGAACCCCCGGCGAGCCTTTTTCGAGCCTAAAGTGTTGGAAAACCCCATGTTTCGCTCGTAATTCTCTAACCGGGAGTCCTATTTGGGACCCGTCTATTCCCACAAGTTACTCTAACCTACAACAAAGTACTCGTGCCGGTTTTCAATTTTTCCGGTGGCTGATTCCCGTTCCGGACCCCCGGCGGGCCGTTTTCGAGCCTAAAGTGTTGGAAAACCACATGTTCCGCTCGTAATTCTCTAACCGGGAGGTTTAGCCTCGGAAAACCCCATGTTTCGCTCGTAATTCTCTAACCGGGAGTCCTAGTTCCGAACCATCAGTTCCCAAAAGTTACTCTACTCTTGATCGAAGTGCGCGTGCCGATTTCTGATTTTTCCGACAGCCGATACCCATTCCGGACCCCCGGCGGGTCGTTTTCGAGCCTGAAGTGTTGGAAAACCCCATGTTTCGCTCGTAATTCTCTAACCGGGACTCTTATTTTGGAACCGTCAGGTCTCATAGGTTACTCTACCCCCAAGCGAAGTGCTCGTGCCGATTTTCATTTTTTCCGGCAGCCGATTCCCGTTCCGGACCCCCGGCGGGCCGTTTTCGAGCCTAAAGTGTTGGAAAATGCTATTTTCGCTCGTAATTCTCTGACCGGGAGTCCTAATTTCAAACAGTAAGTTCCCAAACATGCACTACCCTCGAACAAAGTGCTTGTGCCGGTTCCTATTTTTTCCGACGGCCGATTCCCGTTCCGGACTCCCGGCGGGCCGTTTTCGAGCCTAAAGTGTCGGAAAACCACATGTTTCGCTCGTAATTCTCTAACCGGGAGTCCTATTTGCGAACCATCAGTTCCCACAAGTTAATCTACCCTCGAGCGAAGTGTCGTGATGGTTTCTGATTTTTCCGGCTGCCGATTCCGGTTCCGAACCCCCGGCGAGCCATTTTCGATAATAAAGTGTTGGAAAACCCCATGTTTCGCTCGTAATTCTCTAACCGGGAGTCCTATTTGTGAAACGTCTATTCGCACAAGTTTACATACCCTCGAACGAAGTGCTCGTGCCGGTTTTTGAGCTTTCCGATGGCTTCTTCCCATTAAGGACCCTCGGCGGGCCGTTTTCGAGCCTAAAGTATTGGAAAACCCCATGTTTCGCTCGTAATTCTCTAACCGGGACAACTATTTGCGAACCGTCTGTTTCCACAAGTTACTCTACCCTCGAGCGAAGTGCCTGTGCCGATTTCCGATTTTTACGGCAGCCGATTCCAGTTCCAGACCCCCGGCAGGCCGTTTTCGAGCCTAAAGTGTTGGAAAACCCCATGTTTCACTTGTAATTCTCTAACCGGGAGTCCTATTTGTGAACCTTCTATTTCCACAAGTTTCTCTACCCTAGAAAGAAGTGCTCGTGCCGGTTTCAGAGCTTTCCGACGGCTGATTCCCGTTATGGACCCCCGGCGGGCCGTTTTCGAGCCTAAAGTGTTGGAAAACCCCATGTTTCGCTCGTAATTCTCTAACCGGGACTGCTATTTGCGAACCGTCAGTTTCCACAAGTTACTCTACCCTCGAACGAAGTGCTCATGTCGGTTTTCGATTTTTCCAGAAGCCGATTCCCGTTCCATACCCCGGGCGGGCCGTTTTCGAGCCTAAAGTATTGGAAAACCCCATTTTTCACTCGTAATCTCTAACCGGGTGTCCTAATTCCGAACTGTCAGTTCCCACAAGTCACTCTACCCTCGAGCGAAGTGCTCGTGATGGTTTCTAATTTTTCCGACTGCCGATTCCAGTTCCGGACCCCCGGCGAGCCTTTTTCGAGCCTAAAGTGTTGGAAAACCGTATGTTTCGCTCGTAATTCTCTAACCGGGAGTCCTATTTGCGTACCATCAGTACCCAAAAGTTACTCTACCCTCAATCGGAGTGCGTGTGCCGATTTCTGTTTTTTCCGACAGCCGATACCCATTCCGGAGCCCCGGCGGGTCGTTTTCGAGCCTGAAGTGTTGGAAAACCCCATGTTTCGCTCGTAATTCTCTAACCAGGACTCCTATTTGCGAACCGTCAGGTCCCATAGGTTACTCTACCCCCGAGCGAAGTGTTCGTGCCGGTTTTCAAATTTTCCGGCGGCCGATTCCTGTTCCGGACCCCCGGCGGGCCGTTTTCGAGCCTAAAGTGTTGGAAAACCCCATGTTTCACTCGTAATTCTCTAACCAGGACTCCTATTTGTGAACTGTCAATTTTCACAAGTTACTTTACCCTCGAACGAAGTGCTCGTGCCGGTTTCCTATTGGTCCGGCGGCCGATTCCCATTTCGGACCCCCGGCGGGCCGTTTTCGATCCTAAAGTGTTGGAAAACCCCATCTTTCGCCCGTAATTCTCTAACCGGGACTCCTATTTGCGAACCGTCAGTTCCCACAAGTTACTCTACCCTCGAGGGAAGTGCTCGTGATGGTTTTTAATTTTTCCGGCTGCCGATTCCGGTTCCGGACCCCCGGCGAGCCTTTTTCGAGCCTAAAGTGTTGGAAAACCCCATTTTTTGCTCGTAATTCCCTAACCGGGAGTCCTATTTGTGAACCGTCTATTCCCACAAGTTTCACTACCCTCGGACAAAGTGAACATGCCGGTTTTTGAGTTTTCCGGCTGCCGATTCCCGTTACGGACCCCGGCGGGCCATTTTCGAGCCTAAAGTGTTGGAAAACCCCATGTCTCGCTCTTAATTCTCTAACTGGGAGTCCTATTTGGGACCCGTCTATTCCCACAAGTTACTCTACCCTCCAACGAAGTACTCGTGCCGGTTTTCAATTTTTCCGGCGGCCGATTCCCGTTCCGGACCGCCGGCGGGCCGTTTTCGAGCCTAAAGTGTTGGAAAACCACATGTTTCGCTCGTAAGTTTCTAATCGGGAGTCCTATTTGCGAACCATCAGTTCTCAAAAGTTACTCTACCCTCGATCGAAGTGCACGTGCCGATTTCGGATTTTTCCGACAGCCGATACCCATTCCGAACCCCCGGCGGGCCGTTTTTGAGCCTAAAGTGTTGGAAAACCCCATGTTTCGCTCGTAATTCTCTAACCGGGACTCCTATTTGTGAACCGTCAGGTCGCACAGGTCACTCTACCCCCGAGCGAAGTGCTCGTGCCGGTTTTCAATTTTTCCGGCACTTGATTCCCGTTCCGGACCCCCGGCGGGCCGTTTTCGAGCCTAAAGTATTGGAAAATGCTATTTTCGCTCGTAATTCTCTAACCGGGAGTCCTAATTTCGAACCGTCAGTTCCCAAACTTGCTCTACCCTCGAACAAAGTGCTCGTGCCCGTTTCTGATTTTTCTGGCGGCCGATTCCCGTTCCGGACTCCCGGCGGGCCGTTTTCGAGCCTAAAGTGTTGGAAAACCCCATGTTTCGCTCGTAATTCTCTAACCGAGACTGCTATTTGCAAACCCTCAATTTCCACAAGTTACTTTACCCTCGAACGAAGTGCTCGTGCCAGTTTCCTATTGGTCCCGGGGCCGTTTCCCATTCCGGACCCCCGGCGGGCCGTTTTCGAGCCTAAAGTGTTGGAAAACCGCATCTTTCGCTCGTAATTCTGTAACCGGGACTCCTATTTGCTAACCGTCAGTTCCCACAAGTTACTCTACCCTCGAGCGAGGTGCTCGTGATGGTTTCTAATTTTTTTGGCTGCCGATTCCGGTTCCGGACCCCCAGCGAACAATTTTCGATCCTAAAGTGTTGGAAAACCCCATGTTTCGCTCCTAATTCTCTAACCGGGAGTCCTATTTACGAACCGTCTATTCCCACAAGTTTCTCTACCTTGGAACGAGGTGCTCGTGCTGGTTTCTGAGTTTTCCGCCTGCTGATTCCCGTTACGGAACCCCAGCGGGCCGTTTTCGAGCCTAAAGTGTTGGAAAACCCAATGTTTCTCTCGTAATTCTCTAACCGGGACTGCTATTTGCGAACCGTCCATTTCCATAAGTTACTCCACCCTCGAGCGAAGTGCTCGTGATGGTTTCTGATTTTTCCGCCTGCCGATTCCGGTTCCGGACCCCCGGCGAGCCGTTTTCGAGCCTAAAGTGATGGAAAACCCCATCTTTTGCTCGTAATTCTCTAACCGGGAGTCCTATTAGCAAACCGTCAATTTCTACAAGTTACTATACCCTCGAACGAAGTGCTCGTGCTGGTTTCCTATTGGTCCGGCGGCCGATTCCCATTCCGGACCCCGGCGGGCCGTTTTCGAGCCTAAAGTGTTGGAAAACCCCATCTTTCGCTCGTAATTCTCTAACCGGGACTCCTATTTGCGAACCGTCAGTTCCCATAAGTTACTCTACCCTCGAGCAAAGTGCTCGCGATGGTTTCTGATTTTTCCGGCTGCCGATTCCGGTTCCGGACCCCCGGCGAGCCGTTTTCGAGCCTAAAGTGATGGAAAACCCGATCTTTTGCTCGTAATTCTCTAACCGGGAGTCCTATTAGCAAACCGTCAATTTCTACAAGTTACTTTACCATCGAACGAAGTGCTCGTGCCGGTTTCCTATTGGTCCGGCGGCCGATTCCCATTCCGGACCCCGGCGGGCCGTTTTCGAGACTAAAGTGTTGGAAAACCCCATCTTTCGCTCGTAATTCTCTAACCGGGACTCCTATTTGCGAACCGCCAGTTCCCATAAGTTACTCTACCCTCGAGCGAAGTGCTCGTGATGGTTTCTAATTTTTCCGGCTGCCGATTCCGGTTCCGAACCCCCGGCGAGCCATTTTCGAGCCTAAAGTGATGGAAAACCCCATCTTTTGCTCGTAATTCTCTAACCGGGAGTCCTATTAGCAAACCGTCAATTTCTACAAGTTACTTTACCCTCGAACGAAGTGCTCGTGCCGGTTTCCTATTGGTCCGGCGGCCGATTCCCATTCCAGACCCCCGGCTGGCCGTTTTCGAGCCTAAAATGTTGGAAAACCCCATCTTTCGCCCGTAATTCTCTAACCGGAACTCCTATTTGCGAACCGTCAGTTCCCATAGGTTACTCTACCCTCGAGCGAAGTGCTCGTGATGGTTTCTGATATTTCCAGCTGCCGATTCCGGTTCCGAACCCCCGGCGAGCCTTTTTCGAGCCTAAAGTGTTGGAAAACCCCATGTTTCGCTCGTAATTCTCTAACCGGGAGTCCTATTTGGGACCCGTCTATTCCCACAAGTTACTCTAACCTACAACGAAGTACTCGTGCCGGTTTTCAATTTTTCCGGTGGCTGATTCCCGTTCCGGACCCCCGGCGGGCCGTTTTCGAGCCTAAAGTGTTGGAAAACCACATGTTCCGCTCGTAATTCTCTAACCGGGAGGTTTAGCCTCGGAAAACCCCATGTTTCGCTCGTAATTCTCTAACCGGGAGTCCTAGTTCCGAACCATCAGTTCCCAAAAGTTACTCTACTCTTGATCGAAGTGCGCGTGCCGATTTCTGATTTTTCCGACAGCCGATACCCATTCCGGACCCCCGGCGGGTCGTTTTCGAGCCTGAAGTGTTGGAAAACCCCATGTTTCGCTCGTAATTCTCTAACCGGGACTCTTATTTTGGAACCGTCAGGTCTCATAGGTTACTCTACCCCCAAGCGAAGTGCTCGTGCCGATTTTCATTTTTTCCGGCAGCCGATTCCCGTTCCGGACCCCCGGCGGGCCGTTTTCGAGCCTAAAGTGTTGGAAAATACTATTTTCGCTCGTAATTCTCTAACCGGGAGTCCTAATTTCAAACAGTAAGTTCCCAAACATGCACTACCCTCGAACAAAGTGCTTGTGCCGGTTCCTATTTTTTCCGACGGCCGATTCCCGTTCCGGACTCCCGGCGGGCCGTTTTTGAGCCTAAAGTGTCGGAAAACCACATGTTTCGCTCGTAATTCTCTAACCGGGAGTCCTATTTGCGAACCATCAGTTCCCACAAGTTAATCTACCCTCGAGCGAAGTGTCGTGATGGTTTTCTGATTTTTCCGGCTGCCGATTCCGGTTCCGAACCCCCGGCGAGCCATTTTCGATAATAAAGTGTTGGAAAACCCCATGTTTCGCTCGTAATTCTCTAACCGGGAGTCCTATTTGTGAAACGTCTATTCGCACAAGTTTACATACCCTCGAACGAAGTGCTCGTGCCGGTTTTTTGAGCTTTCCGATGGCTTCTTCCCATTAAGGACCCTCGGCGGGCCGTTTTCGAGCCTAAAGTATTGGAAAACCCCATGTTTCGCTCGTAATTCTCTAACCGGGACAACTATTTGCGAACCGTCTGTTTCCACAAGTTACTCTACCCTCGAGCGAAGTGCCTGTGCCGATTTCCGATTTTTACGGCAGCCGACTCCAGTTCCAGACCCCCGGCAGGCCGTTTTCGAGCCTAAAGTGTTGGAAAACCCCATGTTTCACTTGTAATTCTCTAACCGGGAGTCCTAATTTCGAACCGTCAGTTCCCAAACTTCCTCTACGCTCGAACAAAGTGCTCGTGCCGGTTTCTAATTTTTCCAGCGGCCGATTCCCGTTCCGGAGTCCCGGCGGGCCGTTTTCGAGCCTAAAGTGTTGGAAAACCACATGTTTCGCTCGTAATTCTCTAACCGGGAGGTTTACGCTCGGAAAACCCCATGTTTCGCTCGTAATTTTGTAACCGAGAGTCCTATTTGCGAACCATCAGTTCCCAAAAGTTACTCTACTCTCGATCGAAGTGTGCGTGCCGATTTCTGATTTTTCCGACAGCCGATAAACATTCCGGACCCCCGGCGGGTCGTTTTTGAGCCTGAAGTGTTGGAAAACCCCATGTTTCGCTCGTAATTCTCTAACCGGGACTCCTATTTGCAAACCGTCAGGTCCCATAGTTTACTTTATCCCCAAGCGAAGAGCTCGTGCCGATTTTCAATTTTTCCGGCGGCCGATTCCCATTCCGGACCCCCGTCGGGCCGTTTTCGAGCCTAAAGTGTTGGAAAATGCTATTTGCGCTCGTAATTCTCTGACCGGGAGTCCTAATTTCGAACCGTCAGTTCCCAAACTTCCTCTACCCTCGATCAAAGTGCTCATGCCGGTTTCTATTTTTTTCCGGCGGCCGATTCCCATTCCGGACTCCCGACAGGCCGTTTTCGAGCCTAAAGTGTTGGAAAACCACATGTTTCGCTCGTAATTCTCTAACCGGGAGGTTTAGGCTCGGAAAACCCCATGTTTGGCTCGTAATTCTCTAACCGGGAGTCCTATTTGCGAACCATCAGTTCCCAAAAGTTACTCAACTCTCGATCGAAGTGTGCGTGCCGATTTCTGATTTTTCCGACAGCCGATACCCATCCCGGACCCCCGGCGGGTCGTTTTCGAGCCTGAAGTGTTGGGAAAACCCCATGTTTTGCTCGTAATTCTCTAACCGGGACTCCTATTTGCAAACCGTCAGTTCCCATAGTTTACTTTATCCCCAAGCGAAGAGCTCGTGCCGATTTTCAATTTTTTCCGGCGGCCGATTCCCATTCCGGACCCCCGTCGGGCCGTTTTCGAGCCTAAAGTGTTGGAAAATGCTATTTGCGCTCGTAATTCTCTAACCGGGAGTCCTAATTTCGAAAACCGTCAGTTCCCAAACTTGTTCTACCCTCGATCAAAGTGCTCATGCCGGTTTCTATTTTTTCCGGCGGCCGATTCCCATTCCGGACTCCCGACAGGCCGTTTTCGAGCCTAAAGTGTTGGAAAACCACATGTTTCGCTCGTAATTCTCTAACCGGGAGGTTTAGGCTCGGAAAACCCCATGTTTTGCTCGTAATTCTCTAACCGGGAGTCCTATTTGCGAACCATCAGTTCCCAAAAGTTACTCAACTCTCGATCGAAGTGTGCGTGCCGATTTCTGATTTTTCCGACAGCCGATACCCATCCCGGACCCCCGGCGGGTCGTTTTTCGAGCCTGAAGGTGGGAAAACCCATGTTTTGCTCGTAATTCTACTAACCGGGACTCCTATTTGCAAACCGTCAGTTCCCATAGTTACTTTATCCCACAAGCGAAGAGCTCGTGCCGATTTTCAATTTTTCCGGCGGCCGATTCCCATTCCGACCCCCGTCGGGCCGTTTTCGAGCCTAAAGTGTTGGAAAATGCTATTTGCGCTCGTAATTCTCTAACCGGGAGTCCTAATTTCGAACCGTCAGTTCCCAAACTTGCTCTACCCTCGAACAAAGTGCTCGTGCCGGTTTCTATTTTTTTCGGCGGCCGATTCCCGTTCCGGACTCCCGGCAGGCCGTTTTCGAGCCTAAAGTGTTGGAAAACCACATGTTTCGCTCGTAATTCTCTAACCGAGACTGCTATTTGCAAACCGTCAATTTCCACAAGTTACTTTACCCTCGAACGATGTGCTCGTGCCGGTTTCCTATTGGTCCGGGGGCCGTTTCCCATTCCGGACCCCCGGCGGGCCGTTTTCCGAGCCTAAAGTGTTGGAAAACCACATCTTTCGCTCGTAATTCTGTAACCGAGACTCCTATTTGGGAACCATCAGTTCCCACAATGTTACTCTACCCCTGGAGCGAGGTGCTCGTGATGGTTTCTAATTTTTTCGGCTGCCGATTCCGGTTCCGGACCCCCGGCGAAACAATTTTCGAGCCTAAAGTGTTGGAAAACCCCATGTTCGCTCCTAATTCTCTAACCGGGAGTCTATTTACGAATCGTCTATTCCACAAGTTTTCTCTACCCTGGAACGAGGTGATCGTGCTAGTTTCCTGAGTTTTCCGCCTGCTGATTCCCGTTAGGACCCCCATCGGGCCGTTTTCGAGCAAAGTG